>ML826119.1:21614-38408 GCA_009831015.1 Picea engelmannii
CCTAACCTCATCATCAAAGTCCACTTTTACAGAACTTAGTTGATTAGTAACCGTATTAAATTAATTTAAATGATCTGCAACAGACCCACCTTCTGACATCTTCATATTAAATAATCTCTTCATTAGAAATACCTTATTCGACGATGATGGTTTTTCATACAATTTGGCCAACGCATCCATCAAACTCTTCGTTGTCTTTTCTTTCGAAATATTGAAAGCCATCGACGCTGCTAGGCTCAGTCGTATCGTTCCTAGAGCCTTTCTGTCAAGAATCTCCCATTCTTCATCCTTCATGGCCGCCAGCTTCTTTGCTACTCCGCTCAATGGTAGGAATAGATCCTTCTGATATAAATAGTCTTCCATCTGCATCTTCCATAACTGGTAGTTTTGGCCGTTAAATTTCTAGACCCTAAACTTTATGTCTTCCGACATTGCTCCCACTCGAACCAGGAACCCTCTTTTCCTGCGAGTTACCTTATGCTCTGATACCATTTATTAGAAAAATAGGACCACGGAGCAATAAAATAAAACAAATGCAGAAACAAAACACAGAAGACACACAATACAAGAGAGACACAGATTTACGTGGTTCACCCAGTGTGGGCTACGTCCACCAGAGAAATTGCTAGGTCCTTCCTTTATTATTATCCAGCAAATGAAGGGATACAACAAAACCCGTTGTAACTTCCTCTTCTTTCTCTCACAGTCTTCTCTCTCAGAATACAATATTCACCATCATACCTAGCCGCAATACATTTCCCTCATAAAAGAGGGTTGCCTTCTAGGGCAAAAAACCCTAACATAATCTCTACCATTAGATCTGCGACCTTACAATGAACGGTCCAGATTTACAATATACTTTTACAAAGAAACAAAACACAGAAGACACACAATACAAGAGAGACACAGATTTACATGGTTCACCCAGTGTGGGCTACATCCACCAGAGAAATTGTCAGTTCCTTCCTTTATTATTATCCAGCAAATGAAGGGATACAACCTACAGCAAAACCCGCTGTAACTTCCTCTTCTTTCTCTCACAGTCCCCTCTCTCAGAATACAATATTCACCATCATACCTAGCCGCAATAAATTTCCCTCATAAAAGAGGGTTGCCTTCTAGGGAAAAAAACCCTAACATAATCTCTACTGTTAGATCTGTGACCTTAAAATGAACGATCTAGATTTACAATGTACTTTTACAAGGAAATTTTTCCTTCGGGGGCTTTGCCCCCGAACCCCCATCAGGGGACGCTGCCCCCAAACCCCCGCTTGCCCCCAGCCGGGGGGATAGCCCCCCCGGACCCCGCAGAGGAGGTACCCCCCCTCTGCACTCCCCTGTGTGGAAGAGTGTACATACTTCATGGGGTATAAACATGACTAAAATAAAGGACCTCTGAATCAAGAAGATAATCAGGCTCCACAACCAACATTTTCATCATCAAGGATTGGAACTTCATCATCCATTTGTGTGTCTATGGATCTCCTTCAAGCTTGTTAAGGCTTGTATGGAAGGCTCGCTCTGATACCAACTGTTGGAAACACCTACCACACTTAGAGGGGGGGGTGAATGAGTGTGGGGCTCTTTTTCCCAAATCTTCCCTCTTGCACAAAATCTCATCAATTAGCATTCAACATTTATTCATTGCCCATTGTTTTCATTTGTAACCAGTTAGATGTGAGCACATATCAGCAACATATATCAACAATATATCATCAACAAGTCATCATCACAATGAACACAACATGTATGTACAATTTTCTTTTTATTATGGACTACAATCCTTGGGGTTTATCAGCAACAACTGAATAGGGTACAACTCTACAAGAGCACCAGCTCTATATGCAAGACTTAGATTACATTCTCATCACCAACTGAGATGAGGCAACAATCCTCAACAGATATCAATCTGTCAATAGGTACGCGACCTGTCAGTAGTGCAGCCCGCGTGTGCACTCTCCCTGGCTCACTATAACCAGCGTGTGAATGTGGTCAGTGTATAATGCAACAAGCGTATACTTCTAAGAAACTAGGGTTTTTCTTTTCTTCACATGCTCAGATCCTTTGCAATCTGCAATCACTTTCTCCTATGTCTTCCACTATCCAAACTGACCCACAGCTAGTCACAACACATCCAAGCTCTCCAATAGATTGCTCATGCTCCACAACAAATCAATATGAATGTTATCTCAATCATGTATAAATAACTAGTACACCATAGCAATCATGTCACTACTGAATCACAAGAGTGTTGCTCACTCCATCAACCAAATCAACCAAACTGAGCCACATCATAGAAGCCATACCAAGAATTCCCTAAGAATTCACAACACATCAAACAATAGTATCCATTAAGACAATAATGTAAACATACTAGTGTCTCAGTGATAGATCTAAGGCCATAGAATGCAGATCTGGAGCCTGCCTCATTATCCAAGAGCTTGGCACCAGCTCAAACACAAATCTCCATGATTTTATCCACTCCATGCTCCTTGTACACAGTCAGTCCGTGTGTACACTCACCCTATACACAGCCATCCCACGTGTACACGCACCCTATACACAGACAGCCCGCGTGGACATCAGAAAATAGGGTTTTCTGTAAATCCGAGACTTTTTCCATCAAGATCTTCGACATTACCGAAACTTTGATGCGTCCATGAGATCCTCCTCTCGCTCTCTTCCTCATAATATATCTTCAATCATGCTCAAGAGATCCACACCAATAGGATGCTCTCACAAGAATCTCTCCACCAATAGTCCACAAGATATTCACAAGAAGCTCTCCATTCATCCACAAAAGATTCTCACCAAAAATGTACATTTTACAAGAGATCCTAGCTTCTTATTTATACTTTCATCTTCTACTTCACTTAACCCATTTTTAGGTTACTTAACCCATTTCCAGGTCACTTAACCTATTTTCCTTATTTTAGGGTTAACCACTTTCCATGAATAGAAGGTTCTCCAATACTTTATCATTTAAATATTCCTTCTTGATTTTGTCACTTCATTTTATCATTTAAATAATCTTTCTTGATTTTGTCACTTTACTTTATCATTTAAATAATTATTTCTTCTTTTCAAGCACTTTGACTTCTTAGACCTTTTGGGGCTTCAAGCCATCATATGGCGGTCCTCCATCTTCAAAAGTCCATAACTCTCAAACCGTGAGGAGTTATGTGACATTCCACATACCATCAGAAATGGAATGACAAGCACTATCCATCTAGGATAGTTTCACCAACAACTTCATTGATCTTCATCTCATTATTCCACATACAAGCATGGGTCCTCCAACCATTCTCCTAGGATAACTCAATCCATAAAGCATCTTCCCATGAGGGATTTCACCATAAGGGGACCACTTTGGAGTTCATCCATTTGTGCACCTTATCAACAATGATAAGACAATAATGATTCATCTTTGCATCAATTTACCACTGCATCATATATATAAACTATGCATCATGTATCAATGACAACTCATTGATCCATCTTCATCAATTGGTTTCCACTTGGACATCTAACATTATCATCAAGGGCATCATATCAATGATCCATATTTATCAATTGGTTTCCACTTGGACATCTATCATTCTCATCAAGGGAATCATATCAATGATCCATCTTTATCAATTGGTTTCCACTTGGACATCTATCATTCTCATCAAGGGCATCATATCAATGATTCATCTTTATCAATTGGTTTCCACTTGGACATCTATCATTCTCATCAATTCATATTCATTGTTCATCAATCATCAATCAATCAATGACATCAACCAAACCAAACCATTTACATCAATGACATATGATCCAATAATATCCCAAATAATCAAACCATTGGCATCAATGACAACATGATCCAACAAGCTATTGGGGTAGATGTTTGGTTCTTAGTTGCTTCAAGATACAATGCTTTGAAGAAACCAAAGACTGCAGCTCAGAAGGAAGCAAAAAGGAACAAAAAATTGGAAATAGATACCATCCTGGATGGATTGATAGATTCAGTGAAATCCAAGGTGGGATCATGTGCATTAGAAAAAGAGCTTTGGGAAACGCTACAAGACCTTTATGCAAGGGAAGAAGTAGAAGAAGAAGAAGAAGTTGAAGCAAATTACAACATCTCATATTTCAAAGAAGAAAATAGAGGTCAGTTCTTTTGCTCTAATTGTGAAGGAGTAGGACATGTTGAATTTGAATGTCCTCATCCAATGATTGAAAGAGATGACACTAAAGAAGAAAATTCCAATGAATAAGAAGAAAATCATGAAGCGGAAATAATACAACAAGAAGATGAGAATCTTAAAAAATTGAAGCATGTTGAGATTGAAAATAGCAAGCTCAAAGACACGCATAGAAAACTAACAAGTGAATTGGGTAGTTATGAAAAGACAGTTGTAAGCTTGAAGAAACAATTAAAATACTTTGAGAAACTAAGAGAAGAAACCATTTCCTTGAAAACTCTACTCGAAGAAGCAAAAAGAATAGGAGAAGTACAAAAGGTCCAAATGATGAAGAAAGAAGAAGATTGTGAGAAACTTGAACAAGAAGTTGTCTCATTGAGGAAGAGATTAAGAAACTCTCAAGTGCCAAAATACTTAACACATCTTGGATGCATGGGTAAAACTTCATACAAAGAAGATGAAAATACCAACAAGAAGGTTGAAGAAAGAGCTACACAGATAGTTGATGAGCAGTGAACCAGGATACCAGAAAGAAGGAATGATATCAAAAGAGATGAATATCCAAGAAGACCTCCTACCTTCAGGAATCAAAGAAGCTTCAATCAGTATGAAGGAAACTACAAGAGAGTAGATCATGAACCCAAATGGACTACATCACAAAGAAGGCCACTTACTCCAAGGTATCAAATTTTCTTTCTTGGTCATTGTTGTACCTGCAAAAATTTTGGACATAAGGCAATTAATTGCATAATCAATGAAAGGAACAAATACACAAGAAATATTAATGGTGTAAATAGAAGATATGGAAATAATCGTGGATTTGTCAACAGAATTTATAATTCATTTTCCCCATTGATGGACAAAACTATTGTATGCTACAAATGTAATTATCTTGGTCACAAAACACGAGATTGTAGATATATGAATGAATATGTCCCTATGACAACCACAGTATGGAGAAGTAAAGAGATTCAAAACAATGAAGATTGTCGAATAGCATTAACCACTGAAGAATGTAAAGAAGAAGATGAATGGAACATAGACAGATGATGTTATTCACACATGACCAGGGATCAAGACAAATTCATCATCTTGAAGAGAAAGGGTGGAAATGTTGCATTTGGAGGTGACTCATCTGCCAAAATACTTGGAGAAGGTGTAGTAGAGCTTGGAAGAAAAAATGTAAAGGAAAATAATGTCCTATTGGTTGAAGACTTGAAGCATAATATACTTTGTGTTAGTAAAATGTGTGATCAAGGATAAACTCTTAAGTTTGACTCCCGAAAATGTAAAATCGGAGAAAATAACTCAAGAAGATTGGTTGCAACTACAACAGGAAGACCGAACAACATATACATCCTAGACATGAAGAAGAGAGAGAATACAAAAGCCACACAAAAGGATTCCAAGGAAGAAAAAGTACCAAAGACCAAAAATAAGGATGAAGTATTATTGAGTGCCACATGTTCAGGGGGAGCAGCCCCAAAGAAGAGAGTTACCTTTTGCCATTAAAATCAGGGGGAGAAATCCCTACCCTTTGCCATTGATGTCAAAGGGGGAGATAAATTGGGATCTTGATGATAGGGGAAGCATGAGTATTGCCATCAATGACAAAGGGGGAGATTGTTGGAATATTGGTTGTTGTCATTGATGTCAACCCTAGTCATGGGTTTTGGACCGCAAGATTGATGAAGGTATTTGGAAATGAAGGACAATTCACATGAAGATACAACATCCATGTATGGATAGTATACATCATGTTGTTTCTGTTGGTATGTTTCATGTCACGTGGATCCTCATGGTTGAGGAGAAATGAATTTTTGAAGATGACAAAGTAAATTGAAGAAGGAAGTACATGTAGGTCCTGAAGATAATTAAACAAAAGAATTACAAAATAAGAAAGTGTCAGGTTGGCCCTAATGTTAAAAGGAAGTGACATAAATGGTATAGATACATATCATTATACATTCATTTGATACACAATTCTAATTTCATAGGAAATCAGAAGTAAAGAAGGTTGGATTTCAAGGGAGGATGAAGTATTTTGGTGATGTGTTCTAAGGTATGTTATTTTCAGGTCATCTTACCATTTTCGCTATAACTTTTTTTCTAGAACGATTTAGATGGTGAAATTGCTATTTTATTGAGAAGACATATCAAGGTACATGTGGTAAAATTTTTAGCTCTTTATTCTCTATAATTATGGATATACGCACTGTGGAAGATAGGGTTTTTTACCAGTCGTGAAGTTAGTCAATAAACAGGTGTCCTGGGTAAAACAGTCATAACTTCTTCATAGAGAATCCAAATGAAGTGGGACAAATTTCATTGGAAATCGTACGGTCTTTAGTTTCTTGTGTGCAAGTTTTTGAATCTGATGTTAAATATTGAGCGTGGGGCATTTTATACAAGTTCGGTCTCCTGAATAAACTAGAATTGAACAAGGTCTACCATTCTCTCTATAACTTGTTTTTGGGGAGGATTCAAGGAGTGAAACTTGGAGACGTTTTAGAGAATACATTGAGTAATATTATCTACAGGATCAAAGTATTCCAAGAATTGAATAATTTCAAAAATTGAAGAAGTCTCAGGAGGCATTATCAGGTTCTATGTGATGGTTGGTTGATGGTGATGATTTAATGTAAAGTTTTATTATCTCTCATATATTCTTGGGTGGAAGGAAGGGGCAAGGATGGAGAGTTAAAATCTCTCTTGATATCGGAGGATTGTATCTTCCTCTTGTAGTTTTATCCCTCCCTTTACATTTGGAAGTTGTAGCTACCTTTGGAAGTCATTACTTCTCTTGAACAATAACTATTGATTATTTCTCATATATTGTGCATGGTGTATTGTGGTGTATTGGTGTAATTTGTATACTATTGTTCATTTCTCATTGGATATAATTGAATGGTTTAAGTATAAGTTGAAAAAGTTTTTAAATTGTACTTGATACTGGTTTACCCCCCTCTCAGTATCAACAAACTCTTGTCTGTAGAAACCCTACAAATTCTAACCATGGGGAAAGGAATATAACAGAACAACAATAGTAAGGCATGTTTTCCACACAACCATGACTCGTGCTTCCCGGTTGCAAAATTCCTACACAATTTCCCCTATTAGAAATTTGGGCTTTCCTTCACTATAGTATTTTTCAAGCTAGAGTATAACTCCAAAAGAGTTAAAAACAATTATAGTGGTCTTGTCGAGACCCTTATTCGGGACATATCCCATTGAATTCCTCTCTTATCCCTGATCATCATGGTACCTATCACTTGTAATAATTTTTTTCGTGGACCCACCCACCCTTCCTAGCACCCTTATTTTTTTTCCTATCCCATTAGCTTCCTCTCTTCACCTCATCTATCGCAATACCATCATTTGTAACCCTTTTTCTGTGCGGACGCACTTGCCCATTTTTTCCTCTTCACCAATGGATCTCACTCACAACCAAGAATCACTTCCTTGATCATCAACAACACCCAACACAAGGAGGACAAAAACCAAATTACTACGAGGATTGGATCCCTCAATTCCTTCGTTGAGACCCTCAAGGTCCAATATAGCTCTCTCAAGGACCAATATTCCACCATCAACAACACACTTGACAAATTGATGAGTCGATACCTGAACCCTACCTCCTCTGAAAAACCTTCTTATCATGAAGACATCAAATCTTCCCATTCCCAAGGCTTTCATTCCAATCACTCTCATCGTCAACTATGTCTTCCCAAAGTCAAGGTGAACAAATTTATGGCTCGGATCACACATGTTGGGTCACTGAAATGGAACATTATTTCTCCTTGCATGCCATCACTGAGGAATTGGAAAAACTTTGTTACGATGTCCTCTATTTGGATTATGAACGATGGAAATGGTGGAAATCGCGTAAAAATTCACGCCAAGGGTATGTTTCTTGGACACAATTTATGTCCAATCTTTATGAAATCTTTGAGACTGATACACACCATATGGGCCATTTGACCAAGTTGAAATAGTCTGGAATAGAGGAATAATTTATCGTCACCTTTGAATAATTGGATTTCATAACGAAGGGAATGTCAAATTCCTTCTTCAGGGTATGCTTTATTAGTGGCCTAGAGGATTAAATCTGAGCCCGGGTGCTAATTTATCACCCCCAGACTTGGTTTGAAGCTACTAAACTCACCAAGGAACCACAACATGTCATATATTCCCATAACATAAAACCCTCTTTTATTCCTCACCCTAGACCCATCAATCCTGACCCTCATGCCACTCCTCTCAAGATCCATAAATTAACTCAGGAATAAATGGTTGAATGCCAAATCAAGGGCCTTTTCTATAATTGTGATGATGAATATTTTCCAGGGAACAAGTGTAAAGAAAAAAAACTTTGATGGTCATTTCTGAGGATGTTTCTAACAAGGATATTGATGGTTCTCCTGTTCAAGAGATACACTTAGCAAATGATCCTACTCTGCCTTCTAATCCTCCAGAAGTTGAACCATTAATTTCACTATACTCCCTCACTAGATCCTGTGCTCCCCAAACCTTCAAGTTAATTGGCTACATTAATAATAGGAAATTCATCATCCTAGTTGACAATGGAAACATCCATAATTTTATTCATCAATACATTTCCCAAGAAATCAATTGTTATATTCATGCAGTCAACAATTTTCAAATCATGATTGCTAATGGCGGTTTCATGAAATGTGGGGTGTGTTGTGAAAATGTGCACCTACAAATTGGTCAATACCACCTAAAATATCATATGTTTTTTATCGACATGGGAGGTTGTGACATTGTGCTTGGTGATGAATTCTTACACACGCTTGGCCCCATCACCGTGGATTTTAAGGAATTAACCATGAAACTCCAATAGTAGGGACAATAGTATAAGTTACAAGGAATCACAACAAGCTCCCTTGAGATCATCAGTTCCCAACACATGGAAAATCTACTAAAAAAAGGTTATTCTTTCATTATTTCCCAACTTCATTCCATTCAAGCAGTTGAGACACAATCTTTGCGTCCCGGTCTCCAATCTATACTCTCTCAACAACAATATTTTTTTAACACTCCCCATGGAATTCCCCCTTATCGTGACATCCATAATCATTTCATTCGTCTAGTACTAGGAAGTCTTCCTCCCAATTGTTTCCCTTGTCGTCATCCCTTTTCCTAGAAAAATGAAATTGAGAAAATTGTTCAAGAGTTTCTAGAAGCGGGTGTTATCCATCCTAGTACCAACCAATAGTATCCCCCTATAGTAAAGGTACTCAATAAAGAAGAAACTTGGTGCATGTATCCCGATTTTCATGCCCTCAACAAACTCACAATCAAGGACAAATTTCTCGTTCCTTTCATTCATGACCTTCTAGATGAATTGAGTGGTGCTCAATACTTTAGTAAACTTGATCTTCATTCTGACCACCACCATATACATATGAAAGAGGAATAAATTCCCAAGATTTCATTTAAAACTCATGAGGGTCACTATGAGTTCTTTCTCATGCCCTTTGGCCTATGTAATTCCTCCTCCATTTTTCAAAGTCTCACGAATAACATATTCCATACTTTCCTCCATCATTTTCTCTTAGTTTCCTTTGATTTTATTCTCATCTATAGTAAAACTTGGAAATCCCATCTCGCCCATGTAGATCAAGTTCTACATCTACTATCTAACCAAAACAAAATTCTCAAACAATATAAATGTGCTTTTGGGGTCTCTAAAGTTAAGTACCTTGGTCATATTGTCAGCAAGGATGGTGTATGAGTGGATCCTAAGAAAATTGAAGCTATGAAGGACTGGTGTCGCCCTAAAATTCTTAAAATCTTTCATGGTTTCCTAGTTTTAATGAGATATTATCGTAAGTTTTTTCATCATTATGGAAAAATTGTAGCTCCACTCACTTCTCTCCTTAAAATGAATGCTTTCAATTGGACTCCAGCAATTGATCAATATTTCTACACCTTGAAAGAGGCTATGTGCATCATTCTTGTCTTGGCACCACTAGACTTCACCAATAATTTGTTCCTAGAATGTGATGCTTCTGAGAAAGGAATTGGGTTCATCCTCATGCAAGATGGAAGACCTTTGGATTTCACTAACAAACAAATTTCAGAGCGACATTTGGGACAATAAACTTATGAAAAGGAAATGTGTGTTATTCTGCATGTAGTGGATGTCTGGTGTCCTTATCTATTAGGAAAAATATTCCAAATTAAAATTGATTATCGTAGCCTCAAGTATTTTCTAGAACAAAGAGTTTCATCCTCGAAGAAACAAAAATGGGTTACCAGGCTATTTGGATATTATTATGAGATCATTTACAAAAAGGGAAAAGAAAATGTGGTTGCGGATACTCTTTCATTGTCCCAGATTGGCTCCTAGATGTTTGCCAAGAATGGTTCCAAGACCCCAAACTTTCTAACTTGATCCAATAACTGCAATAAGATTCTCAAGTTTCTCCAGGATACTCTTGGCATAATGAAGAGCTCTACTATAAAGGTTGCATGTATTTAACAAAATAGTCAAACCTTAAATGCACTATGTTGTCTAAGCTTCATGCTTCACCCACAACTGGACATTCAGGCTTTGCTAAAAGATATGAAAGGTTCAAGTGGTCTTTTTTATGGAAATTTATAAAAGAGGAAATCAATGCCTTTGTGATTGAATGTGATACCTGTCAATGTAATAAGGGAGAAAAATTTAAAGCTCCAAGCACACTCCAACTGTTCCCAATTCTACCTAATATTTGGAAGGACATTTTGATGGAATTCATTATTAGATTACCTAAATTGGGAAATAAGTCATTCACCATGGTTGTACTAGATCATTTTTTCAAATCTTCTCGTTTTTTTGCTCTTCAACACTTATTCACCGCACCCACAATGGATCAACTTTTTATGGATAATATCTTCAAACTCCATGGCATACATCATTATATTGTCTCGAATCGTGATCCAAATTTCACCAACAATGTTTGGCAAGAATATTTCAAGCTTCAAGGAACCTAATTGCATCTCAGTAGCACCTATCATCCCTAAACTGATGGACAAAATAAAGTTGTCAACAAGTGTTTGGAAACATATTTGTTGTATTTTTTGTCATACTAGAAAAATTAGTGGGATCAGTGGCTACCCCTAGTTGAATGGTGATACAACACATCTTACCATACTACCACTCACATGACTCCCTTTGAAGCGATCTATGGGAAAAATCCACCATCAATTATCTCATACATGTCAAGTGTTTCCAAGGTTCAATAGGTCAAAAACACTCTTACAGACTATGCAACCATTCTTCATACCCTCAAATAAAAATTTTCCATGGCACAGAATCACATGAGGAAAAGAGAAAATCAAGGTCACTCAAAACATCAATTTGTTGAAGGGGACCAAGTTTTTATTCATCTACAACATTATAAGAAAACTTCACTCAAAGATGAACACTATCATAAATTCACCCCCAAGTTTTATGGTCCTTATACAATTCTCAGGAGAGTGGGGCCCATGGCCTACCATTTATCTCTTCCAATTCACTCTCAGCTCCATCATGTTTTTCATGTCTCGTACTTAAAGAAAGTGATTGAAACTAAGTGCTAGAATCAAACTAGTCTCCCTGAGTTGGATGAAGAAGGATCCATTTGGTTGCAGCCACAAGTAGTTTTGGTCCAGTGCAAGTGTCGTCTTCATTAGCGCACCATCAAGGAAGTTTTAGTTTAGTGGAAGGATCCACAACCAGAAGAAGCCACCTGGGAGCGGGATACCATTCTGCAACAATTTCCCTATCTCAAGCCTTGAGGAAAAGGCTATTTTTTAATGGGGGAGGGCATGTTAGGGACCTAACATCCCTAACCCCTCACGGAGGTAGAATAATATTTTTTCTATGTAATAAAGGTTGACATTGGTAAATAATCCCTATATAATAATGTGAAAAAGTCCTGTTATCCCAGGATTTCTACTGGTGCAAAGCCCTCCACAAGATCCCCAAATCTTACATAACAAATGGAAGAATCTACCACTATCACATTAGTAGGATATTCCATCATTTTAGTGATGGAAGAGGTCCATCACAAGGGATGCTTCCCTAGTGACCTCAAGGGATCAAATAGAAATTTTAATAGCCAAGCACAATGGCCCCTATATTGATCATTGGTTTGTTGGTCTAGGTCTAGGAAAGAGAAGAGGTTGAAGGTGATATTTATACCCACCCGTAACAAGAACAATTTGTCACATATATACAACAATCACCAAGATAAAGTATGCAAAAATAACCTATTTACACACTAGACAAGGTAGATTGCAATGTTTTTTACAAATTTGTAGCAGTAAATAAGTATATGACAACAAGAAATTATTTGTAACATCAACAATAATTAGTGCTCAAAAATGCCACAATTGACTGTGAAAAGTAAGCATATGTCCAATAGAATATTATCCAATTTTTGGAGGTGATTTTTGAGTGAGTTAAGCCAGCTTTAGATGAGTGTATGCACCAATTTAGTGTAGTTTATATGGTTGTAGAAAATGTTTATAACAACAAGAAGAAATATTTCAAGTTTTCTAGGGTTAAAGTTAGTGGAGTTAGTAGAATACTTGAGAGATTTGAGAGAGATGTTTTATCAATCACTTTCACCACAATAGTTTTTTTTAGATTAGTGCCTTTCTAGGGCTATGGAGTCTCAAATGCATACAAGCTTGAAGGTTGATCTACTTGAAACCAAGAGGTATATTCTAAACCCTCTAGTGCAAGCACATTTGGGCCTTATGATTTAGACTTTGAGGAGAAGGAATTCTAGGATGCAAGCACATTTGGGCCCTAGATATCGTTTATCCCTTATTATAGCTTAAACTAGGTAAAACATTAATTTTCTAGGACAATTCACAAATTTTGGACAAATAATATTTGTGAGAGGAAGAAGAACTTATGTTCCCCTCTTAGGGCTTCAACAAAATAAGACTTCTTGCAAAAAAATAGAAATTTCAGCATTTACATCAACAACATATCAAAGAATTGCACAAAATTACTTACTTCATCCAAGAAACCAAGAGTATTTAACCCTAAATGCATAAATATCCATCCAAAATCAACAAACCATCCACAAGAGATCCATTCCAAGCATGGTGCATGAGAGAGAAAGACCAATAACCCCAAATGGGTCAAACAAATTCAGAAGTACTCTTCAAATGATGAGGAAACGATGATGATAAAATGAAAGTGAGGGTTAGCCTTTTTATACTAGGCTACCATAGCATGTTTGTCCACATAAAATTTCAACATCGAAATAGAAGTGGGGCTAACCCCTCACTTTCCCTTTACAAAATGTCATAAATGAAAAATAAATCATAATGAGCCACACATGCGATATGTCAAGCCTCCTTAGAAAAGGAGGGGGCCTATAAAATCTATGTGGAACCAATCCAAAGTGAGGTGGGAGAAAGTGATGCCTCTCCTCACCAAAAATCTTGTCATCCATCATCAGTACCCTATGTGTCCACCAAACCCTAGCTGAATCATACCCTAGAAGATGATGTCATCATAAAAATAGGGCCAACTTCCATGATCTAAGTGTTGCGTCTAGGAGGGAGGGAGATGCATCTCATATCTACAAGGTATATGGTTGTCTACTACTGCAATGTCCCTGATCCAATGGATAAATAAGCTCTAGGGTGCTCTAAACATCCTATGGGATTCAATTCCATCTGTGTTCCGTCATGATTGAATCTTCTCATACCAATCCCATATTTTCATCGCCCAAGGTTCCAAGGATGTGATAGTTGAGTGTGGTGAGTCACTAGATGACCCACTTCTCTCCATCACACATACCAAGATCCTGCAATAAAGGCACAAGGTCCTGGGTACAACCCCAGGATGTCCCTCAAAGAACCATGTCAAGGCCATCCAAAACAAAAAAAAAAAGTATAATATATGGTTAACCAAGGTTCAGAAGAAACATTAGTCCTTCAATCATGTAAACTAAGTTATAACTTAAGATATAATCCATGTAAACAATTTAGCTCAGTATCCCCTTCAATCATCACACCATCCCAAGACCCCACGTGAGTTGACAAGTTTAATTATGGCAGGGCCTTCATCCAACCCTATTAGGTGTGCCACCTAGACAAGAAATAAAATAACCTAGGTAGAGGGATAGGTCCCGAGGGAATCAGGAAATAAAGAAACCCTTCAAGATTAAGTGTGATAGTGATATGGTTTTAGGGATTTCTTCATGGATTATGGTGTCATTTAATAAATTTATATGAGCACCTTTATGGAGTGTGAAATTTCTCTTGATTTACCACGTTATTAAGCGTTATTTTTTCCAACCTCCCTTTATCTCCCATCTTACTAGTCCTATTATCATATTTCCAAGTCCCATTTTATAAGGTTTCAAGCTATAGCATTGTTATTTGGGACTGGGGTGAGCACTAAAAGGGTAGAGATCAAGTTTGGACTAGATTTGGGGGGTCCTTTTCTATCATTCATTTATTTATTTAGCATCTTTTTCTTATTCTTTTAGTAGTAGCTATGAATCAACCTCTAGGCCTTCAACCCCTCTTCTCATGAGAGAATGGACCATGACCCATTACCAAATTTTAGTATATCGTGAGAGGATCCAAGCTGAAAATTGTTAAGTATGGTGGGGAACTTAATGTTACCCTTGTGTGTGCCCCCCAGTAGTACCCCTTTTCCTTGGGAGGTGACAACATAGGACTAGGGCATAGAATCTTACCACTAAGGTGAAATAAAGAAACTGACACAATTTCTTAAGTGAGTGATCCATTATCCAACTTCAACCAAACATCGTTATCCGCATGCCCAAAAAATTAAGCACAACACTTTGCATGAAACAAGGACTAACATAACTCATGGTGATGATGGCTTACCATCTCCCATACAATGTGTTGCTTGGATGTGATGAGCCTTGGTTAACTTGTAGTTGTAAAGGTGAACGAGGGGGTCGTTGGGTTGCCATTTCTGGAAACTCTAATCATCATCATGGTTTAGATCATATTCTCCATTACAGTCCATGAGACATGAACCCTCTAGTTACCCCTAGGCATTGGGGGGTAACAATTCTAATGTAAGAATAATTAATAGAAGCTTCCACTTATAGAAAGATCTTCCTCTAAAATGTTCTTTAGAAGATAGAACTAGTATAAATAAGAGTAGAAGGCATGGGAATTTTTTTTATTGAGAACTAATGTATAAGATCTCTTCTATGTTAGAGGTTTTCCCCTCGAAGATTCAAGTGAACTTGGATTTCTACTTCAGCCACGAAAAAATGGAATTTATTTTTTCTATTTTGCAGATTGTTTTCCAAGAAGAAAAAAAGAGGGTCATGACACATTGGAAAATTCTTGTATATTTTTGTGCATAATTTGTAGAAAATGGTTGTATATATTATTTCCTCTCGAAAAAACAACCAATTTTAAAAAATAAATCATTTTAAATGGAGTCTGAGAAGTGAAGTTATCAACATTTTAAAACCTGCACATTTTCAAGGTTTTTCCATGGACAACCACGAAATTTTGTTGGTTTCTATAGGAATTGGTTCCAAGTTTTCCCCAAAAAATAGAATATATGAGTTCCTCCTTCAAAATTTTCCCATTTCAAAAAACCAATCACCCAAATAGGAGCTCTAAAAGTGAAGATATAGTTGATTTAAAATCAACCATTTTTTAGGGTTTTTCATCATGATGACGGGACTCCAGAGCTCATAAATTTAGACAGGGTGCTTATATTTCTACCAGATCGGTTCCATTGGATAGAGGATTTTAAGAGATTTATTTTGGTATATTATATGTGGAGTTTCCAATGGATATTCTCTCTCTTATACTAAATGAAATTCGACGAAGGATAAAAGCCATCGAGACAACATTTCAAGACTTCAAAGTTGCAAGGTAAGATATTCAGGAGAGATATATTATGAATTCCATGCAGAGTTACATCATAGGAGAATATACTCAAGAAATGTATTATTGGTATCATTATTTGGATGATTGTGATGATTGGTATATGGATAGTTGTAATTTTTTGGATGAAAACCACTTTCATCTTCTATTTGAAGACTCTACTCCACCTTTTGTAGAGCACATCCTGGAGAATAAACAAGATCCTTCTATGCATAATATTCTTTATTTTTCTTATTCTCCAGTACTTGTGTATGATGTTTTGGTCGGCTCTACATATTTGGATCCACATGACCAATGTCAATCTTGGGGCATCATTTCCATCTAGATATTGAGTTTTGATATCTTCAGCGTGGAGTTCATATGATCATGTGGACATGGGACTCAACTTTACAATGGAATTTGGACTAATTCAACATGGTGACTAGCACTTCTACATGGGACTCTTGTTCTTGAGCCTACTTCAACATCATGGTCCAGTGTTATCCATGGGACCCTAGTATACAGTTGTACTCCCTCATAACAAGCGTTGAGGACAACGCTTTCATAAGGGGGGTGGAATATAATGTAGCTAGGGGAATAATATGGGGTACCTAGGTAGGTACCCAAGGGTAATAATAGTAAATAGTTATTATTATGCATGAAGGTGACTTTTAATAAATAATTCTGAGTGTGAGCACAATCAGTGTAAGAGGGCTTACTA
>ML826119.1:38508-48516 GCA_009831015.1 Picea engelmannii
ATAGAGGAATAATTTATCGTCACCTTTGAATAATTGGATTTCATAACGAAGGGAATGTCAAATTCCTTCTTCAGGGTATGCTTTATTAGTGGCCTAGAGGATTAAATCTGAGCCCGGGTGCTAATTTATCACCCCCAGACTTGGTTTGAAGCTACTAAACTCACCAAGGAACCACAACATGTCATATATTCCCATAACATAAAACCCTCTTTTATTCCTCACCCTAGACCCATCAATCCTGACCCTCATGCCACTCCTCTCAAGATCCATAAATTAACTCAGGAATAAATGGTTGAATGCCAAATCAAGGGCCTTTTCTATAATTGTGATGATGAATATTTTCCAGGGAACAAGTGTAAAGAAAAAAAACTTTGATGGTCATTTCTGAGGATGTTTCTAACAAGGATATTGATGGTTCTCCTGTTCAAGAGATACACTTAGCAAATGATCCTACTCTGCCTTCTAATCCTCCAGAAGTTGAACCATTAATTTCACTATACTCCCTCACTAGATCCTGTGCTCCCCAAACCTTCAAGTTAATTGGCTACATTAATAATAGGAAATTCATCATCCTAGTTGACAATGGAAACATCCATAATTTTATTCATCAATACATTTCCCAAGAAATCAATTGTTATATTCATGCAGTCAACAATTTTCAAATCATGATTGCTAATGGCGGTTTCATGAAATGTGGGGTGTGTTGTGAAAATGTGCACCTACAAATTGGTCAATACCACCTAAAATATCATATGTTTTTTATCGACATGGGAGGTTGTGACATTGTGCTTGGTGATGAATTCTTACACACGCTTGGCCCCATCACCGTGGATTTTAAGGAATTAACCATGAAACTCCAATAGTAGGGACAATAGTATAAGTTACAAGGAATCACAACAAGCTCCCTTGAGATCATCAGTTCCCAACACATGGAAAATCTACTAAAAAAAGGTTATTCTTTCATTATTTCCCAACTTCATTCCATTCAAGCAGTTGAGACACAATCTTTGCGTCCCGGTCTCCAATCTATACTCTCTCAACAACAATATTTTTTTAACACTCCCCATGGAATTCCCCCTTATCGTGACATCCATAATCATTTCATTCGTCTAGTACTAGGAAGTCTTCCTCCCAATTGTTTCCCTTGTCGTCATCCCTTTTCCTAGAAAAATGAAATTGAGAAAATTGTTCAAGAGTTTCTAGAAGCGGGTGTTATCCATCCTAGTACCAACCAATAGTATCCCCCTATAGTAAAGGTACTCAATAAAGAAGAAACTTGGTGCATGTATCCCGATTTTCATGCCCTCAACAAACTCACAATCAAGGACAAATTTCTCGTTCCTTTCATTCATGACCTTCTAGATGAATTGAGTGGTGCTCAATACTTTAGTAAACTTGATCTTCATTCTGACCACCACCATATACATATGAAAGAGGAATAAATTCCCAAGATTTCATTTAAAACTCATGAGGGTCACTATGAGTTCTTTCTCATGCCCTTTGGCCTATGTAATTCCTCCTCCATTTTTCAAAGTCTCACGAATAACATATTCCATACTTTCCTCCATCATTTTCTCTTAGTTTCCTTTGATTTTATTCTCATCTATAGTAAAACTTGGAAATCCCATCTCGCCCATGTAGATCAAGTTCTACATCTACTATCTAACCAAAACAAAATTCTCAAACAATATAAATGTGCTTTTGGGGTCTCTAAAGTTAAGTACCTTGGTCATATTGTCAGCAAGGATGGTGTATGAGTGGATCCTAAGAAAATTGAAGCTATGAAGGACTGGTGTCGCCCTAAAATTCTTAAAATCTTTCATGGTTTCCTAGTTTTAATGAGATATTATCGTAAGTTTTTTCATCATTATGGAAAAATTGTAGCTCCACTCACTTCTCTCCTTAAAATGAATGCTTTCAATTGGACTCCAGCAATTGATCAATATTTCTACACCTTGAAAGAGGCTATGTGCATCATTCTTGTCTTGGCACCACTAGACTTCACCAATAATTTGTTCCTAGAATGTGATGCTTCTGAGAAAGGAATTGGGTTCATCCTCATGCAAGATGGAAGACCTTTGGATTTCACTAACAAACAAATTTCAGAGCGACATTTGGGACAATAAACTTATGAAAAGGAAATGTGTGTTATTCTGCATGTAGTGGATGTCTGGTGTCCTTATCTATTAGGAAAAATATTCCAAATTAAAATTGATTATCGTAGCCTCAAGTATTTTCTAGAACAAAGAGTTTCATCCTCGAAGAAACAAAAATGGGTTACCAGGCTATTTGGATATTATTATGAGATCATTTACAAAAAGGGAAAAGAAAATGTGGTTGCGGATACTCTTTCATTGTCCCAGATTGGCTCCTAGATGTTTGCCAAGAATGGTTCCAAGACCCCAAACTTTCTAACTTGATCCAATAACTGCAATAAGATTCTCAAGTTTCTCCAGGATACTCTTGGCATAATGAAGAGCTCTACTATAAAGGTTGCATGTATTTAACAAAATAGTCAAACCTTAAATGCACTATGTTGTCTAAGCTTCATGCTTCACCCACAACTGGACATTCAGGCTTTGCTAAAAGATATGAAAGGTTCAAGTGGTCTTTTTTATGGAAATTTATAAAAGAGGAAATCAATGCCTTTGTGATTGAATGTGATACCTGTCAATGTAATAAGGGAGAAAAATTTAAAGCTCCAAGCACACTCCAACTGTTCCCAATTCTACCTAATATTTGGAAGGACATTTTGATGGAATTCATTATTAGATTACCTAAATTGGGAAATAAGTCATTCACCATGGTTGTACTAGATCATTTTTTCAAATCTTCTCGTTTTTTTGCTCTTCAACACTTATTCACCGCACCCACAATGGATCAACTTTTTATGGATAATATCTTCAAACTCCATGGCATACATCATTATATTGTCTCGAATCGTGATCCAAATTTCACCAACAATGTTTGGCAAGAATATTTCAAGCTTCAAGGAACCTAATTGCATCTCAGTAGCACCTATCATCCCTAAACTGATGGACAAAATAAAGTTGTCAACAAGTGTTTGGAAACATATTTGTTGTATTTTTTGTCATACTAGAAAAATTAGTGGGATCAGTGGCTACCCCTAGTTGAATGGTGATACAACACATCTTACCATACTACCACTCACATGACTCCCTTTGAAGCGATCTATGGGAAAAATCCACCATCAATTATCTCATACATGTCAAGTGTTTCCAAGGTTCAATAGGTCAAAAACACTCTTACAGACTATGCAACCATTCTTCATACCCTCAAATAAAAATTTTCCATGGCACAGAATCACATGAGGAAAAGAGAAAATCAAGGTCACTCAAAACATCAATTTGTTGAAGGGGACCAAGTTTTTATTCATCTACAACATTATAAGAAAACTTCACTCAAAGATGAACACTATCATAAATTCACCCCCAAGTTTTATGGTCCTTATACAATTCTCAGGAGAGTGGGGCCCATGGCCTACCATTTATCTCTTCCAATTCACTCTCAGCTCCATCATGTTTTTCATGTCTCGTACTTAAAGAAAGTGATTGAAACTAAGTGCTAGAATCAAACTAGTCTCCCTGAGTTGGATGAAGAAGGATCCATTTGGTTGCAGCCACAAGTAGTTTTGGTCCAGTGCAAGTGTCGTCTTCATTAGCGCACCATCAAGGAAGTTTTAGTTTAGTGGAAGGATCCACAACCAGAAGAAGCCACCTGGGAGCGGGATACCATTCTGCAACAATTTCCCTATCTCAAGCCTTGAGGAAAAGGCTATTTTTTAATGGGGGAGGGCATGTTAGGGACCTAACATCCCTAACCCCTCACGGAGGTAGAATAATATTTTTTCTATGTAATAAAGGTTGACATTGGTAAATAATCCCTATATAATAATGTGAAAAAGTCCTGTTATCCCAGGATTTCTACTGGTGCAAAGCCCTCCACAAGATCCCCAAATCTTACATAACAAATGGAAGAATCTACCACTATCACATTAGTAGGATATTCCATCATTTTAGTGATGGAAGAGGTCCATCACAAGGGATGCTTCCCTAGTGACCTCAAGGGATCAAATAGAAATTTTAATAGCCAAGCACAATGGCCCCTATATTGATCATTGGTTTGTTGGTCTAGGTCTAGGAAAGAGAAGAGGTTGAAGGTGATATTTATACCCACCCGTAACAAGAACAATTTGTCACATATATACAACAATCACCAAGATAAAGTATGCAAAAATAACCTATTTACACACTAGACAAGGTAGATTGCAATGTTTTTTACAAATTTGTAGCAGTAAATAAGTATATGACAACAAGAAATTATTTGTAACATCAACAATAATTAGTGCTCAAAAATGCCACAATTGACTGTGAAAAGTAAGCATATGTCCAATAGAATATTATCCAATTTTTGGAGGTGATTTTTGAGTGAGTTAAGCCAGCTTTAGATGAGTGTATGCACCAATTTAGTGTAGTTTATATGGTTGTAGAAAATGTTTATAACAACAAGAAGAAATATTTCAAGTTTTCTAGGGTTAAAGTTAGTGGAGTTAGTAGAATACTTGAGAGATTTGAGAGAGATGTTTTATCAATCACTTTCACCACAATAGTTTTTTTTAGATTAGTGCCTTTCTAGGGCTATGGAGTCTCAAATGCATACAAGCTTGAAGGTTGATCTACTTGAAACCAAGAGGTATATTCTAAACCCTCTAGTGCAAGCACATTTGGGCCTTATGATTTAGACTTTGAGGAGAAGGAATTCTAGGATGCAAGCACATTTGGGCCCTAGATATCGTTTATCCCTTATTATAGCTTAAACTAGGTAAAACATTAATTTTCTAGGACAATTCACAAATTTTGGACAAATAATATTTGTGAGAGGAAGAAGAACTTATGTTCCCCTCTTAGGGCTTCAACAAAATAAGACTTCTTGCAAAAAAATAGAAATTTCAGCATTTACATCAACAACATATCAAAGAATTGCACAAAATTACTTACTTCATCCAAGAAACCAAGAGTATTTAACCCTAAATGCATAAATATCCATCCAAAATCAACAAACCATCCACAAGAGATCCATTCCAAGCATGGTGCATGAGAGAGAAAGACCAATAACCCCAAATGGGTCAAACAAATTCAGAAGTACTCTTCAAATGATGAGGAAACGATGATGATAAAATGAAAGTGAGGGTTAGCCTTTTTATACTAGGCTACCATAGCATGTTTGTCCACATAAAATTTCAACATCGAAATAGAAGTGGGGCTAACCCCTCACTTTCCCTTTACAAAATGTCATAAATGAAAAATAAATCATAATGAGCCACACATGCGATATGTCAAGCCTCCTTAGAAAAGGAGGGGGCCTATAAAATCTATGTGGAACCAATCCAAAGTGAGGTGGGAGAAAGTGATGCCTCTCCTCACCAAAAATCTTGTCATCCATCATCAGTACCCTATGTGTCCACCAAACCCTAGCTGAATCATACCCTAGAAGATGATGTCATCATAAAAATAGGGCCAACTTCCATGATCTAAGTGTTGCGTCTAGGAGGGAGGGAGATGCATCTCATATCTACAAGGTATATGGTTGTCTACTACTGCAATGTCCCTGATCCAATGGATAAATAAGCTCTAGGGTGCTCTAAACATCCTATGGGATTCAATTCCATCTGTGTTCCGTCATGATTGAATCTTCTCATACCAATCCCATATTTTCATCGCCCAAGGTTCCAAGGATGTGATAGTTGAGTGTGGTGAGTCACTAGATGACCCACTTCTCTCCATCACACATACCAAGATCCTGCAATAAAGGCACAAGGTCCTGGGTACAACCCCAGGATGTCCCTCAAAGAACCATGTCAAGGCCATCCAAAACAAAAAAAAAAAGTATAATATATGGTTAACCAAGGTTCAGAAGAAACATTAGTCCTTCAATCATGTAAACTAAGTTATAACTTAAGATATAATCCATGTAAACAATTTAGCTCAGTATCCCCTTCAATCATCACACCATCCCAAGACCCCACGTGAGTTGACAAGTTTAATTATGGCAGGGCCTTCATCCAACCCTATTAGGTGTGCCACCTAGACAAGAAATAAAATAACCTAGGTAGAGGGATAGGTCCCGAGGGAATCAGGAAATAAAGAAACCCTTCAAGATTAAGTGTGATAGTGATATGGTTTTAGGGATTTCTTCATGGATTATGGTGTCATTTAATAAATTTATATGAGCACCTTTATGGAGTGTGAAATTTCTCTTGATTTACCACGTTATTAAGCGTTATTTTTTCCAACCTCCCTTTATCTCCCATCTTACTAGTCCTATTATCATATTTCCAAGTCCCATTTTATAAGGTTTCAAGCTATAGCATTGTTATTTGGGACTGGGGTGAGCACTAAAAGGGTAGAGATCAAGTTTGGACTAGATTTGGGGGGTCCTTTTCTATCATTCATTTATTTATTTAGCATCTTTTTCTTATTCTTTTAGTAGTAGCTATGAATCAACCTCTAGGCCTTCAACCCCTCTTCTCATGAGAGAATGGACCATGACCCATTACCAAATTTTAGTATATCGTGAGAGGATCCAAGCTGAAAATTGTTAAGTATGGTGGGGAACTTAATGTTACCCTTGTGTGTGCCCCCCAGTAGTACCCCTTTTCCTTGGGAGGTGACAACATAGGACTAGGGCATAGAATCTTACCACTAAGGTGAAATAAAGAAACTGACACAATTTCTTAAGTGAGTGATCCATTATCCAACTTCAACCAAACATCGTTATCCGCATGCCCAAAAAATTAAGCACAACACTTTGCATGAAACAAGGACTAACATAACTCATGGTGATGATGGCTTACCATCTCCCATACAATGTGTTGCTTGGATGTGATGAGCCTTGGTTAACTTGTAGTTGTAAAGGTGAACGAGGGGGTCGTTGGGTTGCCATTTCTGGAAACTCTAATCATCATCATGGTTTAGATCATATTCTCCATTACAGTCCATGAGACATGAACCCTCTAGTTACCCCTAGGCATTGGGGGGTAACAATTCTAATGTAAGAATAATTAATAGAAGCTTCCACTTATAGAAAGATCTTCCTCTAAAATGTTCTTTAGAAGATAGAACTAGTATAAATAAGAGTAGAAGGCATGGGAATTTTTTTTATTGAGAACTAATGTATAAGATCTCTTCTATGTTAGAGGTTTTCCCCTCGAAGATTCAAGTGAACTTGGATTTCTACTTCAGCCACGAAAAAATGGAATTTATTTTTTCTATTTTGCAGATTGTTTTCCAAGAAGAAAAAAAGAGGGTCATGACACATTGGAAAATTCTTGTATATTTTTGTGCATAATTTGTAGAAAATGGTTGTATATATTATTTCCTCTCGAAAAAACAACCAATTTTAAAAAATAAATCATTTTAAATGGAGTCTGAGAAGTGAAGTTATCAACATTTTAAAACCTGCACATTTTCAAGGTTTTTCCATGGACAACCACGAAATTTTGTTGGTTTCTATAGGAATTGGTTCCAAGTTTTCCCCAAAAAATAGAATATATGAGTTCCTCCTTCAAAATTTTCCCATTTCAAAAAACCAATCACCCAAATAGGAGCTCTAAAAGTGAAGATATAGTTGATTTAAAATCAACCATTTTTTAGGGTTTTTCATCATGATGACGGGACTCCAGAGCTCATAAATTTAGACAGGGTGCTTATATTTCTACCAGATCGGTTCCATTGGATAGAGGATTTTAAGAGATTTATTTTGGTATATTATATGTGGAGTTTCCAATGGATATTCTCTCTCTTATACTAAATGAAATTCGACGAAGGATAAAAGCCATCGAGACAACATTTCAAGACTTCAAAGTTGCAAGGTAAGATATTCAGGAGAGATATATTATGAATTCCATGCAGAGTTACATCATAGGAGAATATACTCAAGAAATGTATTATTGGTATCATTATTTGGATGATTGTGATGATTGGTATATGGATAGTTGTAATTTTTTGGATGAAAACCACTTTCATCTTCTATTTGAAGACTCTACTCCACCTTTTGTAGAGCACATCCTGGAGAATAAACAAGATCCTTCTATGCATAATATTCTTTATTTTTCTTATTCTCCAGTACTTGTGTATGATGTTTTGGTCGGCTCTACATATTTGGATCCACATGACCAATGTCAATCTTGGGGCATCATTTCCATCTAGATATTGAGTTTTGATATCTTCAGCGTGGAGTTCATATGATCATGTGGACATGGGACTCAACTTTACAATGGAATTTGGACTAATTCAACATGGTGACTAGCACTTCTACATGGGACTCTTGTTCTTGAGCCTACTTCAACATCATGGTCCAGTGTTATCCATGGGACCCTAGTATACAGTTGTACTCCCTCATAACAAGCGTTGAGGACAACGCTTTCATAAGGGGGGTGGAATATAATGTAGCTAGGGGAATAATATGGGGTACCTAGGTAGGTACCCAAGGGTAATAATAGTAAATAGTTATTATTATGCATGAAGGTGACTTTTAATAAATAATTCTGAGTGTGAGCACAATCAGTGTAAGAGGGCTTACTATAAGGTTCAAGTTATAGAAGTTTCCTCCTCTAGAATGTTCTTAGGTGGTAGGTAACACTATATAAAGGGATATGATCAATGTAATGGATAATAAACGTTTTCATCCAACGGGTGGATACAACTTAAAATTTGAGTAAACCTATACGAAGATAAGTCGAAAATATGAGAAAATATATATCTTTGTGTGTGTGTGTGTGTTTGGACACATCGACTGCACTGACAGGGGGGGCTGAACAGTGTAGGGCTCTTTTTCCAAAAACTTCCCCTTCACAAAACTCATTAGTTATCAATCACCATTTACTCATTACTTATTGTTGTCATTTATAACCATTTAAATGTGAACATACATCAACAACATATCATCAATAAATCATCACCACAAGGAACACAAAGAACACAAGATGTATGTACAATTTTCTTTTTATTACGGACTACAATCCTTGGGTTTATCAACAACAACTGAACATTAGCTCTATAATGCAAGACTCATCTTACATCCTCAGTACCAATTGAGATGAGGCAACAATCCTCAATAGATATCAATATGTCAATAGGTACGCAACCTGTCGGTAGTGCAGCACGTGTATGTGCGCGCCCTACCAGTAGTATAGCTCGCGTATGTATGTGGCTAGTCTGTACTACAACCTGCGTATCACTTCTGAGCAATTAGGGTTTTCTTTTCATCACACACTCAGATCCTCTGCAACCTTCAATGACATTCTCTCTTGTCTCTCACTGTCCAATCTGATCCATAACCAGTCACAACACATCCAATCTCTCCAACAAATTACTCATGCTCCTCAACAATACAATATGAAAGTTACTCAATAATGTATAATCAATCAGCATACTATAGAAATCATATCAACACTAAATCATAAGAGTGTTGCTCACTCCATCAACCAACAAAAACCACATAAAAATAGCCATATCAAGAATTCCTTAAGCATTCACTACACAACAAGAAAGAGTATCCATCAAGACAACAATGTAACCATACCATAATTTCTATGGCAGATCTGAGCCCATAGAATGCAGATCTGAAACCTGCTTCAATCTTCAAGAACCTATCATCAACTCACACACAAGTCTTCATGACTTCATCCACTGTACGTGCCTTGTCCTCATTCAGCCTGTGTATATACATGCTCTGGATCACTGCAGCCCGCGTATACCTTAGAAACTAGGGTTTCTGAACTTCTGAGATTTTTTCCGTCATGATCTCATACTTACCGAAACTTTGATGTGTCCATGAGATCCTCTATGTTAAGAACCAAATATCAATATAGCATAGAAAAACCTTAGAAAAAGTACTCAACGCCTTGAAAAAGAGATAATTTCATATAATAAGCCTCTTTGAGGGGGAAACCTCCTTTTACCCCACTTAAATGTTCAAGTACAAGAT
>ML826119.1:65499-84411 GCA_009831015.1 Picea engelmannii
ATGATTCAAGAGAAAGCACACATACAAAATATTGCACAACTTAACTAAGTTTAAAATGCAATAAGTAAAATGTGCAGCAAAGCTATATGGTACGTGTCTCTTAAGAAAAAGTTTAATAAAACATAGTTGAATATGAATATGGCATTATCATTTGGAAGTATTACTTTACAATAAATGATTGATATTGGAGGTATTAAATTGGTACAAATACTTGAAATTTTAAGAAATTTGAGATATTAATTAAAAGCAATGTGTGTGTTACATGATAAATAAACAAGATAATATCGTTTAAAGCAATGTATATATTGTTGAAATTGTAGATGACTCATTTTGTATATAAAAACAAATAGTAATAAGGAGAGTTACTAAGCAATAAGTCTCTGCCAAAAGGGTAGGAATCTTTTGTTCTAATAGCGTCACGTTCAATAGAGTCGTTGTTCCCCATTTTTTGAGTAGCAACGGATCCTTGAGTATTATAGTTGTTATGCAGAAATGGGTCCTTGCGTATTTGTTCCTAAGAAAAGCTTGGAATTCTTCACAACAATAAAGAGATTGTGAGCTATTGTTACCCATCTAATTTCTCTGTCCTGAAGAATAATTATGAATCTGCATTTGAGATTCTTTTTCCTTTGTTCCAATAGCGTCGCTTCTGTTTTTTGAGTAGCAACGAATCCTTGAGTATTATAGTTGTTATGCAGAAATGGATCCTTGGAGTATTTGTTCCTAAGAAAAGCTTGGAATTCTTCACAGCAATAAAGAAATTGTGAGCTATTGTTACCCATCTAATTTCTCTGCCCTGAAGAATAATTATGACCCTTCATTCGAGATTCTTTTTCTAGTGCCTCAAGTTGTAATTTTGTAAGAAAATAACGAGGGAATTATAGTGTTTACTCAATGGTGGAGAATGTAGACAATTTGGTTGCTCTGGAATATTTAGATGAGTCCTGTGATTTCTCATATTGAAGGCCAGTTGTCTATCCCTTTACCATTACCATACATGGATCCTGAAAAGTACTCAAAAAAATTTCATCTCTGTGAGCTGTGATTTACACAACCTTGTACCAAGCTTCAGTTCTTTCATTATGTGAATGACCAAACAAAATACGCATCTTTTGAAAGAAGGTCATGGTTTGTGGAAGCCCTGAAAAGAAATAATTTCAGCCTTTCATTGCATGTCAGATTTTCATACATGAATAAATTAATGAAAAATATTGCTATTGCCCACAAGTTGTCAACTTCAAACAAGCATAGAACAGAGTAGCGCTTTGCATATTTTTTTAGTTTGTCTTATTCGATCCAAGAATCTCATCCCTTTCTTATTTATAACATGTAATGCATATTTGTGTCTTGCTTTCCCATTTTTTTAATTTGTCTTATTCAAGCCAAGCATCTTGTTCCTTTCTTATTTATAACATGTTGTCAAGGTAGKAATGTTTTTGAAGTTATTTTTTCAATARGATGCTCCTATTTTGTTTTTCATATACCATGTTTGTTTTCAGATTTATTTGTAAATCTGATCTTTGTTTTTCCATTATTCCACGTGTCAAGCCAACCGTGCTAAGGTTCATCCACTTGTTTTTTTAGCATGTGCCTAGCCAGCCACTTGTCCAAATGAGCTAGTGCTTAATGCACTACATAGGTTGCCCCATTCATGTTCGGGTTGTTGACAATTGCACCAGGTGGGATATGGCTCAATTCTTCATTTCTCAGACCGAGCAGAAGTAGTGGTTAGTTGATGAAATCAATTGAAATAACCCACTGTTGTAATGCCTTGGTGGTTTTGTAATAGAAGATTGCTAATGGAATATAAAGACTAGTTCCAGTTGTTGACGAAGGCATCGGAAGCAAACAAATCGAGAAAACAATGTGGACATGCCATAAAGTTTCCTGGTAAATCCAGAAAAGAGTTTTGATATTTTCAACTAGTCTAATGGTGAATGGAAAAATTAAGATCAAATTATTTATATATGCACACCCCAGTGCTCGAAAATAGTCGAAGTTTACTATATTTCAACACTACATATATGGATTCGATGATAGATTTTGTTGATGTACATGAATACCATAGTGCAGAATCTGTTTTGGTACCTGGAGTTTGGATGACATCATCACCTAGTTGTTTTTTGCACCTAAGATATGATGTTTTCAGCAGATACACTTTCCTGATATATGTATATAAGGCATCATTAGTTTCTTGTTCCTGCTCTGCCCCTTACTCATTGCTTCAGTGGCTCCATTATCTCTTCCATGTTGTGTTTGACAAACCAGCAACCCAATTCCACTAGTCATTCCAACCCGCTCGGAAGAATCTCTATTCCACCCGAGGTGGGAATAATGAGCTAGCTAGACCCATCTTGGATTTTAGACGAGAGATAGGGAGGCAAGACCGGTGTTTCCTGTGGGTCGTGATGTTCCTCGAGATGGCCAGCCGTCTCTTGTCCCCCTACCGGCCAGTGGGGAATCCACTCCAAGGTCGTCGCTCTATTGTGTATGAAGCCTACCGATAAAGGTGGGTAAGAAGGTGCTTTGGGGTTAAAAATACGATGGTTCCCTTGTGGATTGGGGGTTGTTAGTGTCTCTCCCCCACCTAGTTCACTCTCTAGACTCTCTTCATCTACCATATCCCCATTCTCTCAACCACTAGACAACTTTCTCTCCTAATTTCTACAAGCAGATTAAAAAACTAAAGTAGCAGCAATTGAATCGATTGAGGGACCGATGTTTCTTAGTTACCAAGAGAGAGATACAAGGAATCCTTTCCTATTTATACGAATGGCGGGCACACAATGTGAAGGGGGAAACTGTGACTTCTCTTCCAGGGGGCTCCATGATTCTCTGGCAAACACTTTCGACTTTACTTTAGATATTTTGAAGAAACAATTACAATAGCAATAGTGCCATCCCTTCACTACTTTGAATTATGTAGTTCATCTAGTTGTAGTTCTGTAGTTGGAGTGAATATCATGAAATAGATATTCATTGAAACCATACCTTTAGATTGAAAGATGATACTGCTATATTCTACATCCATGGGCTTTGAAATGCAGTTGTAATCTTTCATGCAGTTGTAATCTTTCTTTTGTTGAGAAGGGCACACAACCTGATACTTCACGTGATCTAGCGAGAGATAGAGAAAACAAGGGCAAAATATAGCAAGAGATAGAGAAAACAAGGTATTGTTGCTCTACTTAAAGACTAAAATATCACATGGTGACTCATGCAAGGATCCTTGCATGCACACCATATGGTGTTTAGATAGAAGCTCCTGGAAACTTAGGATACATAGGGTGCATCCAAAGTAGTTTAGGAAAACTTAGGATAAATAAAACACAAACATTTAATGCTAGAAAGTAATCCTAACATTAAGGCTAGCATTAATCCAACTGAAGAAATGTTATATAGGCCTTCCTAAAGTTTTAAATGAAATGCCTCATGTGTTGCCTCGGTATGAGGCCAAATAAGGCCTCAAAATTTCTCATTGGTTAGAAAAAATGGTGTGAGTGTTTTATAGGTAGAGAAAAAGTGGTCTTGGAATAAAAAAAATTAGTTGTGTGCCAAACTAATACTAAAGGAAAAAACGATTACTATAAGTCCCTCAACCCGAAGGGCAGGGACTAATAAGATAATCATTTAGATATATTTTGCATAGGCTATGACCATTGCTTCAATGTCTACCTTTATAAAGATGCATGTTTATTTGGCATGTGTGGTTATGGACATGGTTATGGTTATTCTAAAAATGCTAAATTTGAACCAACTCTCTAGAACAAATAAGAGTATTGAACATCATTGTGAAAAAAAATATAAATACGTATCGTAAATTATTACCTAAAAATGTCATTTGGGTCTAGTTTGGGTAGTTGGGAGGAATAATTTGTATCCTCCCCACCTTGGTTCATTTATTGCAAGTGAAATGTTGAGCTCTTAACGAGTATATTGTTGTAATGGCCTTGAATCCTATGTTGAAAATCCTTGATCGTTTGACAAATGTGATTTATCTTGTGTACCATCCTTGGAATGAGGGGAAGTACCTTGTCGATTTCTTATGTTTAATCAAAATTCTAAAGATAAATTTTCACATTCTTTGCAAACTTAGATTGGTTATAAATTCTTCCATGCCTTATAACTTAGTGTTTTTATAATAATTGTATATGGTTTGCATATCCTTGACCCAATGACAATTCATTAAACTCCATCTCATTTTTATGTATTCCAATCTTCCTTGGCCTTATAAATTAGTTTTTTTATAATAATTATATATAATTTGCATATCCTTTCCCCAATGACAATTCATTAAACTTCATCGCATGTTTATGTATTCCAATCTTCCTCTTCACTTGAGTGTCAATGCATATATTTCACCCACACTAAATACACCAAAATTTTATGTCAATATTTCAAAATAATAATTTATATTGATATGTAATTAATCATGCCTAGTTGATGCTTTGGAAGAGAAAGTTTTAAAACACTATTAATGACACTACCTTGTATAAATAAATATAGTTCCAAGACTACTATTGATTGAAATTTTGGTCACCTCGATTTTCCTCTTTTTGGAATAATATTTTATTTATTAGAAGGAGGAATCTGTGCATGCTTACCAGCTCATGGTGTAGTCCCTAGTCTCGGCTTCGTCAAGCATTTTTTGGAATCAAAATCCAAGTTCGCATGCCCAAGATATTCATAAGTTTTTCCAGAAGTCCGACAAAGAGATTGCAAAATTGCAAGAAGAATTTTTTATAAATATCGTGTTCTCCTCTCCATTTTTGAATTTTTAACTAGGTATTCTCCTCACTTAACCATTTCTCTCACCTTCCATCTCCCATCCATCTCCACACATAACCATTTTCTTCTCTTATCCCTTCACCTCTCTTCATACTCTCATCCCATACTTAGGCATTTTTCCCTTTTTCTCATTACTCTCATATTCTCTTACCACTCTCATATTCCCTCTCTTCTCATACTTAACCATTTTTCCCTCTTCCACTCTAGACTCTACTCTCATACTCTCATTCCATACTTGGTCATTTTTCCCTCTTCCACTCTACTCTCCTTCTTCACTACTCTCTATACTTAACCATTTTTGTCATTACCCCATATTCCATACGTATCCATTTTTTTCCTTTTTCACTTCCATTATTTCATTTTCCATTCACATAACCCTGTGAAATCTCCATATTATTTTAATAGTATTTCTCTTATTATAATTTTTCTTGGGCATATGTCTAAGTGACATGTGGTAGGTGACTAGATGATGATTGGATGTGACATGTCAGACATCTATAGGTTGATTGGGTAATTACTAGGCAACCAAAATATTACCGAGATATTTAATTTTCTAAGGCACTAAGAGCTAAGCTAAGGCATGACTTCCATAAGCTTATTTACTTTACATGAACAATAAGGAAGGAATTTGCATTATAAAAACCAATGTTTCCAACACCATAATGCATGTGGGATTTGGATTTTCTAAAAAAAGGTCTAATTGAGATCAAAGGCCAAGATTAATCCACGAATTTGATCGACAGATGCTAAGCAACGATCTTCTAGAGCTTATAAATCAATATTTGGGTGCCCGTTTTGGACAAACTATACCTTGTTGGAAAGGTAAATAGATGATAAAGATGATGGAACAAGTTTTAAGAGGTAAAATTGGCCATTATTTTCTCAGAAATAGATAAAACAACCAACTATGTTTTCATGGTTTGTAGATAAATTTGCTTGATACCTTGACTTCCCGAATCTATATATTGAGATCCATAACTCTAAATCGCACTCAAAGAGACTCGTTGGAAATATGAGATGATGAGGATTGTATATAAAGTGGTTTACATGGCTGAAAGGACAAATATTTGGCTTATAAAATCAAAACACACTCCATTTTAAAAAAGGAATTCAATTTAAAAGTTTGGAAAATAAAGTTTTATTTAAAAAAAATTATTAAGGACCAAAAGGGCCCACTTCAAGACATGAATTTTAAATACATTGATTCATTAATGAGAGTTCAACAAAGCATTAATTAAATTGATTATTCCAATAAAAAGGAAGTCCTATTTATTGTTGGGTATGTGTTATATTCTTTGCATGGTTAGAACTAATGTCTACATTGTGTCGGGTGCGCAAGGGGGTAAGAGGGGGGGCAGGATCCCCCTTGTGCTGGGGTTTAGGGACAACGCCCCCAAAAAAAAAATTGTGGTTTTTTGCATCTGTTTTTGGGCAGTTTTCGGCACATGGTTTTTGTCAATATTTTTCTATTTCTGGTTAAAGAATTAGGGTTTTTGACTAATCCGGGTTATTAGATTAGGATTTTTCATGCCACAGGATCCTATATGTATATTGTATTTTAAACAATGTATGATGAAGATGAATTGGAATATGTTGATTTTCCCGGTTCGGGTTTCCAGGGGGAAAATCTCTGTGTAATGTGTGTATTTTCCATTGTATCTTTTATGTTCTTTTATTGAAAATATGTTTGCAGTAAATAATTGTACAAGGTTAAAATCTACATTTGGTATCAGAGCCAAGTTATTGGCTTCAGGGGAATGCCTTTATGGTCAAGGGTTTGGCTTGGGACTGTGATAAGCCTTATTACAGTGGGAGATTTGCGGTATTGATTCTTCAGGTGTAAAGAAATGGAGAGCAGTTCAAAAATAGAGATCGATAAATTTAATGGGAAACTTTTTGAGCTATGGAAGCTCAAGATGGAAGATATATTGGTAGACAAAGATCAGTGTATCGTGCTGGATCCAGGTACTTCACCTACATGAATTTCAGTAGATGACTGGAAAAAGTTGGATCAGAAGGCAAAGAGCACAATCCAATTGTGTCTCTCAAACTTAGTATTACTGAATGTGTTAGGGGAAGCTACGACCAAGTCATTATGGGATAAGTTGGGGGGTTTGTATCATTATAAGTCCCTGGTAAATAAATTGTTCCTATGTAAGAAGTTGTATAACCTGAGGATGAGAGATGGAGACATGGTGACAAAGCATATGAATGCCTTCAATACTGTGGTAAGTCAGTTATTATCTATTGAGATTAAAATTTTAGATGAAGACAAGTGTATTAGTTTATTGTGCTCTTTACCAAACTCATGGGATAATCTGGTTGTGGCCATAGGTAGTAATACAACTACCTTGAGTTTCGATGATGTGGTCTCATCCTTGTTGTCAGAGGAGATGAGACGAAAGAACATAGAAGGAAGGAGCATAGATGCATTATTTTAAAGAGGACGCTCCCAAGAAATAAATAGATCTAAGTCATCAAGTGGGAGATCTAAGTCTAGGGGTAGATGTAAATCTCCCAAAAATTTTGTAAAGGTATGATGGGGATGTGGAAAAGAAAGGAACTACAAGAAGCAATGTAGATCCAGAAGCATTGAGAGAATGAAGGGATCTGAATATTCTCCTTCTAGAGAAGAAAATACCTCCAAGGAAGAAGGATGAGATGTGTACTTGTCTTCTTCAAGAACACATGTAGATCATGAGGCATGGTTGGTTGAATCAAGTGCATCCTTTCATATGACTCCCCATAGGGAGTAGTTATGTGAATATGAAAGGTATGATGGAGGTAATGTTTTCCTAGGTCATGACTCGATAACCAAAATCATAGGACAAAGAAAAGTCTAGTTGAGTCTCATATATGGAAGGATTAGAACACTTCCTGGTGTTCTGCACATCCCAGAATTGGCCAGAAATATGATTTGTGTAAGAAAAATGGATGATGTAGGGGTAAAAACAGTATTTGAAAAAGAAACTTGCAGGATGGTTCGCAGAGGAATGGTTTTTTTGAAGGGAGTTTAGATTGGAACTCTGTATAAGCTACAAGGAAGCGCTATTATTGATGAGTGTAATAGTTCCATTGTTCCTAATATTGAAGCTGAAGAAGAAAAAACTCCTACAGTCTCTGGAGAAAAGGTTGTTTTGTGGCATCAAAGACTGGGGCATATCGGAGAGAAGGGTTTTTAACTACTACATGGTAAAGGTATGGTTGAAGGTATGTCTAACTTCTCTCTAGATTTTGATGTCTGTGAATATTGTGTATATGGGAAGAAAAATGGGGTAATATTCCCCTCTGGTGCAACGAGGGCAGAAGGAATTTTACAGGTAGTGCACGGTGATGTGTTTGGACCTGTGTTGGTTCCATCATTGGGAAAATATGTGTACTATGTCTCATTTATAGATGAATTATCGAGGAATACTTGGATATATTTCCTCGGGAAGAAATCTAAAGTCTTTGATAGGTTTAAAGAGTTTCAGGATCTTGTTGAGAATCAAATAGAGAAACTAATTAAGGTGTTGAGGATGGATAATGGTGGAGAGTTCTTCAAGAATGAATTTGAAGAGTTTTGTAAGAAGTGTGGTATAGAAAGGCAGAATACTACTCCATATACACCTAAATAGAATGGAGTTGTAGAAAGGATGAACAGGACGTTGATGCAAAAATGAAGGTGCATGTTCAATGGTGTTAGGCTAGCACAAGAATTATGGGCAGAGGAAGTGGGTATTGCATGCTACCTGGTCAACCGATCACCCTCAGCAGCACTAGATGACAAGACTCCACACAAGGTATGGACTGGTAAGAAACCCTCTCTCACATATATCAAGGTATTTGGGTGTGAGGCCTATGTTCACATTCCAAAGGAAAACAAAAGTAAGCTAGACAAGAAGGTTGAAAAGTGTATCTTTATTAGGTATAAAGATGGTCTCAAAGGTTATAAGATTTCAAAACCAGAAAATAAAAAGGTTGTGTATAGCCGAGATGTGGTATTTAGAGAAATGAAAAATGTTGTCAAACATGAAGTCCTACCAAGTAAGGAACAACCAAAGAAGAAAGAGTTTGAGTTAAAGGATGATGAATCAGACTCTCCAAAACAACAGGAATCAGAAGAAGAATAGCATCATACTCCATTATTGAGGAGATCAATTCAGGAAAAAAGGCTACCAGAAAGGTATACTCCACCTGATTTTCGTTCAAATATTGCTTTGTCTATTATTGATGATGATCCTACAACTGTTAGGGAGGAAGTGGATTCATAAGATGGAAAACTTTGGGAAAAGGCCATGGTCAAAGAAATGGTAGCCTTGGATAAGAATGAGGCTTGGGATCTAGTGGAGTTGTCGACTGGAAGAAATCCCATTGGAAACAAATGGGTATTTAAAAAGAAGTTGAATGAAAAAGGAAAAGTGGAGAAATACAAATCTTGGTTAGTAGCAAAGGGTTATTCCCAAGTTGAGGGAATTGATTTTTGTGATATTTTTTCTCATGCTTCCAAGTTAACCTCTATTAGATTTATGTTATATGTTGTTGTTGCATTTGATTTTGAAGTAGAACATATGGATGTGAAGACAACATTCATACATGGGTATCTAGAAGAAGAAATCTACATGAAGCAGACAAAAGGATTTTCTATGAAGGGAAAGAAGGAGCTAGTATGCAAGATGAAAAGGTCCTTGTATGGTTTAAAACAATAACCAAATATGTGGTGTAAAAATTTTGATACTTGTATGTTGGGACTTGGATTCATAAGAAGCAAAGAGGATCAATGTGTGTATTTCAAATTAATTGGTGATAATTTGATTTATTTGGTCTTGTATGTGGATGACATGTTGTTGATAGGAAACAAGAATGAGATTATCCAGGATGTGAAAACTCAGTTTTCCTCTAAATTTGACATGAAGGATCTTGGTGCTGCAAATTTCATTTTGGGCATGGAAATTAAAAGAGATTGGGAAAATAGGAAACTCTGGTTAAATCAAAGAAATATGTCGAGACCATCTTACAGAGGTTTAATATGAAAGAATGTAAACTAGTCAGGGTCCCTATTCCTATAGGTGTAAAGTTATCTATGGATCAGTGTCCCAAGACACAGAAAGAGGATGAGGACATTTCACGTGTTCCATATGCGAGTGTGGTTGGTAGTTTGATGTATGAAATGGTCTGTACTAGACCGGACATTGCAAATGCAATGGGAGTTTTGAGCAGGTATATGTCAAAATTAGGGAAGGATCATTGGAGAAAATTAAAGAGCGTTTTCAGGTATTTGCACGGCACTACTATTTATGGATTGGGATACCAAGGAAGACTAGGTTTGGACAGAGTATTGGACATACATGGCTTTGTGGATGAAGACTAGGCTAGAGATCTAGATCGTAGAATATATACAAGAGGGCATGTGTTTAACCTGTTTGGAGGAGAAATCAGTTGGATGAGAAAACGACAATTTGTAGTGGCACTTTCAAATACAAAAGTTGAATACATGGCAGCCACTCATGCCAGCAAGGAAGTAGTATGGTTACAAATAGTGTGTTCAGGTATTGGATTGGTACAACAAGCTGTAAGGATAGATTCTAACATTCTAAGTGCACATTTTCTGGTGATGAACCCAGCTTATCATTCAAAGACAAAGAATATTAATGTTCAATATCAGTTTGTGAGAGACATGGTTGAAGAAAGGAAGATATTGTTGATGAAGGCAGACACTTTGAAGAATGTTGTAGATTCATTAACAAAATCTGTGAGCACTAAGAAGTTCTCTTGGTGTAGAGAATCTATGGGCATTGTTTCCCTGGATTGTTGACTATGTAACCTTGTAACCCTATGTATGCAAAGAAAACAACAAGTGGGACAATGTTTGGTATGTGTTATATTCTTGGCAGTTTTTTGCGTCCATTTTTGGGCAGTTTTTGACACATGGTTTTCATCAATGGTTTTCTATTTCCAGTTAAAGAATTAGGGTTGTTGACTAATCCGAGTCATTGTATTAGGATTTTGGATGCTACAGAATAATATATGTATATTTTATTGTAAATAATGTATGATGAAGATGAATATAGAATATGTTGGTTTTCCCGGTTTGGGTTTCCAAGGGAAAAATCTCTGTCATGTGTGTATTTTTCATTGTATCTTTTTTGTTCTTTTATTGAAAATCTATTTGCAGTAAATAATTGTACAAGGTTAAAATCTACAACTACTTCAAGAAGCATAGAAGGAAGATTTTAAAAGAGACATAATACCATCAAAGAAAGAGTTAGAGAAGGTTTCATTATCAAAGCAAGAGATCAGAATAGAAGGTTCCAACCATCAACATGGAGCCAAGCTTCTGATCAACAAACAAAGATCTCCATCTTCTCTGTTATTCTTCTTCTTCTACACCACTTTCTCAAGGATTTTTGTTTCTATTTTTTAAATAAACATAAGGCTAAGTTCTTGAGTTTCTTTATTGTATTCTTCAAAGACTTATTCTATTTAAGATCATGGAGTATTTACAACCATATATGTGACTGTAAGATATAAGCCAGGATTATCTATTGGATTCATTGAGATTGAGTTCTTGTGTTTGACAAGCTTCATTTCTGAACATTTAGGTCAATTGGTTTGCTAAGTTGTTTTGTATTGTTGAATATCTTTATGAAACTCCACAGAGAACTATTTTTGGGATTTAATTTAATGATTTATCATATCTTGGGATCTATGAGTATGATATTTTTAAACTATTCCCATCAAATTATTTGAAGTTATGAATCCATAACTCATTTATATTTCTTTGAAATGATCAAAACTATTTCCTCATTTTTCTTGTGAGAAGATATGGATGTATCCTCTACTTGTATGTGATTTAGAGGGTTGCATAAATGGTGTTGAGTATGTATATATTCTGATATTGAATCCTTCCTTCAATATTTTCATTGTTAAGAAGCTATTTGTTGCACATAAAGATCATATATGGTTATCAAGAACCATTCCATACACAAGTCAAAGAAATAAAGATCTGGGGTTTGTTGTCTAGCATTCTCCCTAATCCAAGATATGCAACATATATCTTCCAACCAAAGAGGAGTACCACTTCCATAAAAATGCAGGGGGATTCATATCCTTGTGAGGTTGTTTTTTAGACCTTAACAGATCTAGACATCAACAACTACCTATTGTTAGATTATGTAGACTATATAAACAAACCTTGTGTGTTAGGTTATATAAAGTTACAAGTATGCCTAGCCATGTGTATTAACTAGAGAGCCTTGATAAAAGACACACAATATTGCATCAAAATATGGGAACGATGATCTTGATGATTTTTCCATGAGAACAGGGACAAGGATTCCTTAATCCATAGATAATACTAGGGGAGGGCATAGTAAGAATGTGGAATCCTTATTCTCCAACTTCATTGATTCCTTATATTAATTTAATTTATAAGTTTATTTATCCATTTTGGAAGGAAAATCTTAAATAATAATATGAAATTGAAAACAATGAATTATTTGTTTTAGTAAAATACATATAAGAAAAATTATTGTGTGATGGCACATAAGGGGGTGACTAATTCCATAATTAAAAATAGAAATAGAAATAATTTTTTACCCATCTTTGTTCTTCTTTATTCCTCCCTAGGTTTTTCTTATGGGGCGTGTTAGTGTGTTTTTTTTAATCATCTACAATGTTAGTGTGTTTTTTGAAACAATGGCTATTTCTAAATAGATGTGATAAGATCACGTAGATTCTCTCTTTAACTAACTAGATAATATTAGGAATTTATTGGGCCTCTTCAATCATATAAATTGAGGACTCTCTATGTATTCTGCGAAGATCAATAGATCACCTCTTCACATGCAGGAGGTTTTGGTTTTGCAATGCTCGAAAACCTATGTATTTTTCACATGGTATCAAAGAAACTTTGAAAACACCTCCTCATATTTTTCTTAGAGAGTTGATAGTTTTCGAAGGCAACTTCTCTTTTTTCAATAGCTTTCCTCTGACGTCCTCCTCCTCATGGTTTTCAAGTTTGGAGATTCATCTATGGAGAAGAAAATTGAGTGGCTATTAAAGTTTGTCATGAAGCTGAGATCCTTGGGTTTTCTCAGTTCTTCGTATCGAACCGTTGCGTTGTACCATCACCCACCAAAGTTCGAACTCCGAGGCGACCATGAAAAACAACACCTCATCAAGGATCAACAACCAGAATTGGCGGTTTCTCTCACTTTCCACAATATACTTTGCTAATGTTTACCTCATTCAGTGGTAATGATATTTATTATGAGAAATCGTATGAATATCTTTCTCACATCACGAGCACCAGTTGCATGTAATCAACTCTAGTGATCATAGAAAGCAGGGAGATTGATTGAAGGAAAACCAACCAGTGAAGAGCAACATGATTTTGGAAGTGAATACCATCATTTTTTTTTCATTGGAAAGAATCACTTTTTTAAAACCAGAGATGATACGTTCTTATAGCCAGAGGTGGTACATTTTTGTAGATGAAGGACATCACATTTTGCAGCAAAGAGCATCACATTTTGTATCCAAGAGCCTTTGTTACAAGCTTGGAAGCCAGATATATAGTCCGGCACACAATCCTATTTTCTTATGATATTTCAGGAATCTTTGCATTGCTTTTTGTGTTCGGTTATACTAAATTTGTTGTGGAAATCTCAATAGCAGGTAAGAAGTTTTTGAATTCTTTTCTAATTGATGCAAGATTTTGTATTTGGAGTCAGAATAGCCTTCATTTTTTCGAGGTTGGAAATAATCTCAAGATTCGTTCCTTACTGAGGGTGATTTTTCCAGATCTGGAGGCCAATATTTTTTTAGCTCTTTGTTTTGAGCTTGATCTTCATTCGTTGAAATTTTCAAAGTTGCACAGACACATATCTATGTTTCTCTTTTATATTCCCAATTGTAAATGGAGGATTCTAGGACTATTGAGCTCCTAACTCCCCATAAATATCACACACGAAAACTGAAGATGCAACAGTTGTTGCAATCAAAAGGGATTTAGAAAATTTTAATTGAGGCTCAACCCATATTCACCAAGGAAATCAAGAGGTTTGTCTATCGAAACAAACTGGATGAAGCCATGGGTGTCATTGGTTTGCATGTGTCAAATATTTTTTTGTTCCACATTGTTGATTGTAAAACTCTGAAATAAAGTTGGGACAATTTGGCCTCCTTATTTGGTAAAGTCAATAAATTTAGAGCCCTATAGTTGGAAGCAGAATTGCCATCACTTGTGCCTGATGAGCATCTGTCTATTAAAGATTATATTTCCAAATCAGGTCATTGGTGGAACAACTAAAAGGGTGTAGAAAATACAAATCCAATGAACAATGAATTTTCTTTATTCTATCCAAATTGAAAGGTCCTTATCAGGTATTTTCTTCTACATTTTATTCTATGATGGATGCACTAGAAGATTAATTTAAAATTCCTTCTTTTGAGGATTTTTGTGAGTGCCTCACAAAGGAAAAATACAAGCTTATGCAACTTGATTCCATTTCAAACTCTAACAATCAATCTCTTTTGGTCCATACCTCAAAAGGCAATAAGAAAGGATCATATAAAAAGAAGAAATACTTTGCACATGGTGGTGATACTCCCTCCAAACCTCAGCAAAAAAACAAATCATCTCCACTTTCCAAGTCCAGTGAGTCTTCCTCCAAGACAAAGAAGAAAAATTCAGATGAAACGTCCAACGTTTGCAGTGGTCAAGGGAATCCAGTATCAAAATGTTGGAAGAAACTTGAGGCATTGAATGAATCCATGCAGAAACACAAAATTTATGTGTCTAAACCTTCTTCAACAGGTAAAGGGGCACGCTTTATATGATCGGGCCTTGTACACCTCTTTAGGTAGTTAGATATTGGATTCATCTGCATCTCATCATACGACTCATTCCAATGAGTTACTTCCTTTAACCTTTGATTGTAGCATTTATCATATTTCCATTGGAGACTCTACATTGTTTAATGTTTTAGGATCATGCATTGTGCAGTTAGATGAAGGGTGCATCAATAATGTTCTTCTTGTTCCTAACATCTCTGCTAATGTACTCGCAATCTATCATATTTTCCATTAAGGTGATGGGAAAACGATAGTGTTCTCTTCTGTTAATGTATTCATTTGAGAATTGTGAAATATTGACATTGTTGTTGCCTCGGGAAAAGTTGATCATAACTCCAAATTATAGAAGTTTGTTGGTTTTGAGCCTTTTTTGGCTTCCTCTTTCATTAAACATGTTGATTCTTTGAGTAGGATTTTGAATGAAATATTTGGACATCTAAACTACAGGTACTTGTAGAAGTTGAGCACACAAAAATTGGTTCATGGAATTCCTAAATTTTCTTGTATTGATGAAGTTTGTCCAGGATGTGTTCTTGGAAAACAACATCAATATCCTTTTCCAAAAGGAAAATCCTTGCATGCTACAACACCTCTTGAGTTGGTACATAGTGATCTCATGATTTTTCCAACTCGCACATTTCCAGGGGCTAAGTATGCACTTACTTTCATTGATGACTTCTCACGAAGCTCTTGGGTTTACTTTCTTAAGTTCAAGTGTGAGGTCTTTTCCACTTTCAATACCTTCAAGGATTTTGTTGAGAAATAGTCTTCTCATTCTATCAAGAATCTATGCATAGATAATTGTGGGGAGTATGTCATTCAATCATTCAAATAATTTTGTAGAGAACATGGTATTCTACATCATCATTATGTTCCCTACACCCCTCAACAAAATGGTGTTGTTGAAAGAAAGAACATGACATTAAAAGAAATGGTGAAATGCATGATTCGATCCAAGAACATGTCATCTTCCTTTTGGGTGGAAGCAGTGAACTATACAAATTACATTTATAATTGGATGTCTCATAAAGCAGTGTTGCATATGACTCCATAGGAAGCTTGGAGTCATGTTAATCCATGTGTATCTACTTTAGAGTATTTGGAAGTGTAGCATGGGAATTAATTCCAAATGAAAAGCACAAAGTTGTGGAGAAGAAGAGCCAACCACTAATATTTGTTGGCTATTGTGAAGACATGAATGCATATAGGTTATTTGATCCTATTACTAATGTTGTCTTATTTCTTAGGGTTGTTCATTTTGATGAGCATTTCAAACACTCATCTGACCCTATTCTCTCAATAGATTTCCATGATGGTGCAGACCATGCTAACAGTCTTGTTTTTTAAGAACAAGAAAATGAGGAACATAATACAACTGCAAATGAGGAAACTCAGCCAATAAAAAATCCTCCAACAACAATTGAGCATCCTACACAAGAACAACTTGATCAGGAACAACAATTAAGGAGGAGCTTTGTGTTGATTTATTATCTCTAACAACCCTTGGTATCCCCTAATACCATGTTGAGATTTCCCTACCCAACACCCAACAGTTAGCTCAAAATAAAAGAACTTTATCTACTAAAATCACAGTTGAGTAATCAACTAAACATGTAGTGGAAGCACACATAAGGAAACCATAAATATCGCACATAGACACCAAATCTTTTGGGTAAACTACCTATGGAAAAACCTCAGAGGGAAAACCAATGCTAAGATGCTTTTATTAAGGTCAAATTAAGGCTCCTATAACATGGAAAATGGCCCACTGAGAGAAATGAAACTATAGAAAAACCTAACCAAGTATGCTCTATCATACAACCTCTGAATAATACACTTTTCAAGGTGTACGTGATTCACCTTCAGCTGACCCGCATACATATGTGACTGTCTCCACTGTGAATCATGTACATGTAAAAAAAAAATGTACAGACACTTTTGTATGGTGCACCCATTTCTTGTGGCTTCAATCCTCTAAAACCCACCTGCGGCTACCTCTACTCTCTCATCTCCTTGACCTATATGATCTCTAGATGAAAATACTTCTCCACCTATCCAAGATCTTGAATCAAGTTCCTTTGTGATCCAACCCTCTCTAAATCAAACACTTGCATGAAATATCTTCACCCAACTTGTGATATCTCCTTACTCTCATGTATGAAAAAGTCCTTCTCTGCTTCTACACTCCTCACAATAGAAAAAGTCCTTGTCTTCTTATACACTCGTCACACTAGAAAAAGTCCTTCTTTTCTATCCTCAACCTTGGTCTCTCATCAAAGTATCTCACAAGTGTATCTCACACAAGTCTATGACTTTGATCTATCATCAAAAGTGTCTTCCTCCTTCACCCTAGCCTTGCTTTTATAATCATGAGTTATAATCTATTTCTAATCTCCAAAGTGATCCATGGTTGAGATTACTTCTCACACCCACTTAATATTTAGATTACATGTTGCATGCTAAGCATGTTCCTTAAATAACTCAATTAACTAATAAAAATAATTTTACTTTAATTAATTCATTTTAACTAAATTAAACTCAAGGATAGAATTTTTTCGACAACGTCCACATGCTAGATATATACCAATGTGGAAGTACATATATGATGCTACCACTAACATCAACACTCTCTCTTAGATAGGAAGGTACTTCTCCACCCTAGAGTTGTCTCTATCTTCACTACCAAATCCACTACCATGTATTCTCTCCAATCCACCTGATTGGATGCTTCCTCTGACACAGATGGTATCCCTGCCATCATGATCTGACTTGTCTTTGAAGACTCACTACCTCTGAACATGCTCCTACAACCCTCCTTCTCTTGAGAAATCTGCATGCCATCTCGTACCATGACACCTTCTCGAAAAAATTGGAAGGTTGTTCCTTCCCATTTGAACCTAAAGGTTGAATCCATATGAGTTGCTCAACCTTCGGAGATACCCATTCCTTGTTTTCTTTCATTCTGCTACTTTCCATTACTCACATAGGTTGGCCCTTTATCCTATACAATTTTCTCTCTCTAACTCCAAGGACACTTTCTTTTTCTAAGATAGATCCTTTAGGGTTGATTAGTGCATTTCCATCCTGGAACGCTACGTCAAATACCTTCTTATTAATCACTAAAAATGAACCACATTCATCTTGAGTTATGGCACCCATATCACATTTTTCGCTCTCAATGTGCGTCCTAACTCCAACTGGAATGACATTGTTCCAAATCCATTTGTTGCATTCTTGGTCACCATACCAAGTTCCACGTGCATATCTGATTTAGACTCTATGAAGTTCTTGAACACCTCTCATGCTCCCGTCATATGACATGTGGCTCCACTATCTATCAACCATGCACCAGTTGATATGGTGCATAAGTCTAGGAAACAAGTAAGAACTTTTTCTATTCAAACTTCTTAGAAAATGCATCCACTTGAGTCTTTTTTGTCGCAACTACCTCTGGTTGTGTTTTTTTCCCTCCCTTCTTCCTATGAAAACATCGACCTGCATAATGTCCAAACTTGCAATGTGAAAATCACTTGAATTTTCTCATGTCCTTCTTATTCTTTCCATCTTGAGTGATAGAATCTCCACTAGAAATCTTCTTGAACTTGCCCTTCCTTTCTTGACTGGAAAGAGAAAGGTTCTCATCATTTCTACTCTTCAAACCATCCCCGAAATCTAACCAAGTATCCTCCTCGATACAATCATTCCATAGTCTATCAAACCCTGGCACCGTCTCTCGTGCACAGATCCCCTGCACAAAAGGTTCCCAATACCTAGGAATACCTCTCAATGTTACATACACCAACTCAATATCCTATATTGTCTCACCAATGGTTTCAAGATGATCTTGGATCTCTGTAATATTCATAATATAGTTCACAATCGTGTCCTCACTGGACATCTTGACAACTTGAAGTTGGTGCTTCAAATGTAGCATCTTTCTTGTATTCTTGTTTTGGTATAGACTCACCAAAGAATCATACATTTCCTTGGAAAATTTTGTCTCGTCAATGTGAGGTATTAAGTGATCCTTTACAGATTCTAGAAACACTCGCTTGGCCTTCACATCCTTCTTCTTGTGATCTTCCAATTCCTACGAATCAGTCGGACTCGCAACCACACCCTCAACATACTCTTTGAGGTCATTCTCCTCCAATAGAAGAAGAACCCTTGCCTTATATGCTTGGAAGTTGGTTTCCCCTTCCAGCATGTCCTCAATATTCAATGTGTTCCCCATTGTGTCTCAAAGGATGAATCCCTCTCTCCTTCAAATCCTCAAATCCAAGATCC
>ML826120.1:32465-68358 GCA_009831015.1 Picea engelmannii
TGTGGCATAGCTCAGTTGGATGCTGGGTATGTTGCAGTATGTTCCGTAGAGAGAACAGTAAGAGTTCTCTGGCATAGCGTGACCCATCATGGATGGTCAGGGACATTACATCCTGCTAGAGCTGAGAAACCTGTTAAAGATACGGAAGACAACAACAAAGAGAGGAAATTAAACAGTCCCCCACCAGTGGTCAAAAGTCATATCCTAGAGGTGAAGGAGATTTTGGAGCCTCCCTCCTCTTATATATTTGAGAAAGAGATTCAAAATATTAGGATATCTGTGCCTATCTCAGACTTAGTCAAGCACAAGGATTTCAAAAGGTGCCTATCAAAAATTTTCCAACCCGAACCTGAATCTCACTCAACAGACTCAGTTAACCTCCAAGATGAAAAGTCAGTTGTCATGTTAGGGCCTTTGATAGAGGATAGAGATGAATCTTCCCCCCCCCTTCTACACTTCATTGAAAATCCATGATAATGTGTTCCATAACTTCTTAATGGATTCAGGGGCATCTCACAATCTTATGCCTAAGATTGTCATGGAAAGGCTCAGGTTGGAGGTTACAAAAACCTATCACGACCTGTATACTTTCGACTCCAGAAAGGTGAAGTGCCTTGGGGTTATCAAAGACCTGGTCATGTCCCTGTTCCATCTTCCAATGAAGATTTTAGTCATGGATATCGTAGTGGTTGATGTTCCCCCTAAATTCAAGATGCTCCTGTCTAAATCTTGGATAAAGAAACTGGGGGGAACCTTGCAGAGGGACCTTTCATATGCCGCCATTCTTGTATTCAGGGGTGAACAAAGGAGACTCTACAGGGAATCTTAGATCACATACATCATCAGTGATGAAGAAAACCCCACCAACCATCCTATTTTTTCTTTTGACACTGATTTGGGATCTAGCATATTGCAGCTGACTGGTACTCCTGAACCTCCTCTTGAAATCAGAAAACAGTCCATTGATTTTTTTGAAATCCCTCCTCCAACTACCCCTATTTGGAAGATGTTATTTGATGGAGCCTCTTCTAAGGAAAGTGTTGGTGCTGGAGTAGTCTTTGTTTCACCATGTCAAGAGACCATACCCTTGTCCTACAAGTTATAATTTGAAGCTACCAATAATGTGGCAGAGTATGAAGCTCTTGTCTTAGGTTTAAAGGATGCAAAGGACATGGGGATAGAAGAGTTATCAATATTTGGAGATGCAGAGATAATTTTTCATCAAATCAAAAATATTTATCAAGCTAAGCACCCTAGGCTTAGGACTTACAGGAATGAGGTATCGGACCTAATTGACAATTTATTCTTAGCTTTCAACATTTTGTTTATTCCAAGAAGGGAGAATACCATGTTTGATTCTTTGGTTGTTTCGGCAAGCCATTTCAAAATCCCACTGCCACCTAAACTCATGTATGATATAGAGGTGAAATATAGACCCTCTATACTTGACACTGTCAAGCATTGGAAGGTATTTGAGGATGACCTTGAGATCAGAAAGTTTCTTGACTCTGTCGATGAGTTCTCCGCATTACACATTGATCATGATCATGATTCCGAAAGTAACCCTCATGCTGATGTATTTTTAAACAAAATTGATAATCACCATATTGTTCAGTTGCCTAGCAACCACATTCTTAAGGGACTAGTTCCTTTAGAAAGATTGTTCGATGGGAATGATGTGGCAATAAATTTTAAAGGCTCAACTCGTGATGTTGATGTATATGAGTGTAATATTGGTACAGAGAAGGACCCAAAATTTTTCAAATTGTCAAGCAGTCTGTCAAGAGAACAAAGAGTTGAATACACTGAGTTGTTAAAATAATTTGCTGATGTGTTTGCCTAGACATATGAAAACCTCAGAACATATGACACAAGTATCATCAAGCATATGATCCCACTAAATAAGGAAGCCAAACCATTTAGGCAAAAATTGAGACAAATAAATCCTATGGTACTACCTATTATGGAGAAAGAGGTAAAACATCTTTTGGATTCCCAAATTATCATTCCTTTGAGATTTTCTAAGTGGATGGCCAACTTGGTCCCAGTGAGAAAGAAAAATGGAGAAATAGGACTTTGTGTTGATTTCCGAAATCTAAACAGAATCTCTAAGAAAGATAATTACCCCTTGCCCAAGATGGAACACATATTACAAAGGGTGACGGGTGCATCCAGGATGTCTATGATTGATGGCTTCTCTAACTACAATCAAGTCTCTATCTTACCTGAAGACAGAGAAAATACATCCTTCACCACTCCTTGGGGTACATTAATGTGCGCTAAGATGCCCTTTGGATTAATGAATGTAGGAGAAACCTTTCAATGAGCCATGCACATATCTTTTATTGGAGAGAAGGACAAGTTTGTAGTCATTTGTTTGGATGACATAACAGTGTTCTCACAATCTAATAAAGAATATTATGATCATCTGAAAAGAATCTTCTTGAAGTGTAGAAGCTTTGGCCTCTCTCTAAATCCAAAAAAATCATTATTTTCCATGAATGAAGGGAAAATATTGGGGCACATTGTGTCATATGAGGGAGGAAGGACTTATTCAATCAGGGTAGAGGCTATCCAAACTTTGTCACTCCCTAGATCCAAGAAAGAAGTTTAGTCTTTCTTAGGGAAAATTAATTTCCTGAGAAGGTTTGTTTCAAATTTTGTTGAGTTGGTGAAGTTTATCACAGCCATGTTGAGGAAAGGAAATGAAATCAAATGGACTTCTGAATCTTGTAATTCTTTTGACCAAATAAAGAAGGCCTTGACTGAAGCACCTGTGCTCATCAGTCCTAACTACTCCAAGGAGTTTCCAATTTTCTCTTTTGATTCATTTGACACGGTGTTGTCCCTTGACCAAGTTTTGGGGAGATCCTTGGTCAAGTTTGACCTATTTTGGGACTTCGACTGCCTGTCGAAGATGGAGCGCAAGATAAAGCAGAGATAGCGGGATCTTTACCCCTTTTTGGGTCCTTTTTGGGATTTGGGAATATGTAATGGGAATGGGATGTTGTCCCATGGGTTTACCCATGTTTAGGCCTATTTTGTAAAGTATAAATAGATGTCTAGGTAATGTAAGGAGTATAATGGGCATCTATGTGATGTAAGGTCGATAAGCTAAGTGTTAAGTGCAAGTATGATTTGTAGATTCTCTGTGCATATTGTGAGAACTTATGGAGATAAGTGAAAGTGGTTGTAACAGACTGTGAAAGGCTTTGTGCTAGACCTAGCTCGGGGAAGGAGGATATGGCGAGGTGCGCGTAGAGCTCCTGTCCTATGTGGAGTAGGGTTTAGGTGGATCTTTGCATGTAGATGACTGATTGAAGCTAATAAAGAAGAAGAGTTGGTGAACGTAGCCCTGCAGTGGGGGTGAACCAGGTAAATACTGTGTTATTCTGCTATGTGTGATGTTCTGATGTATTTATGTGTTATTTGCTAAGTGCTTGATAGAGATAGATAGATAGATATGTTTATGCTTTGTGCTTATGATGAATCTGGATGTTAGATATGATATAGGTGAATGTTCTTAGTGCTTAAATCTTCTAGATCTGATCCATTTCTATATGCTAAGTGCTTAAATAGATTAGATCAGGGTGAATGTTGTGATGCTATGTTTTCTCTGTCGAGTAGATATTGTTTAAACAATGATGAACTAATGGTGCTAAGTGCTCTATTAAGTATTATAATCATAGATCCATGTCCCAGCTAAGGTGGCAGACACCTGAGTCCTGTAACCACCCCTGCCTCTACCTCGGGTGAGACTTCATCTTCTTCACAGGTGTTGTCAAAAGGGTCAGTAGTTAGGGTTTTGTTGGTGTGTTTTTGTAGCGTTGAACCTTGGGTCTGCCCCTGTGCCAACAAATGGTTCTGTTGTCGAGACTTGAAACTGTGATTGCTATGAACTGAGGAAGAAGAAGCTTTGTGCAAAGATCCGACCTGAAATTGTGAAAGCTTTGTGTGTATATATGTTGCTCTAGTGCATAGTACTCTACTTAGTTTGACAAGCTCTGTGCTAAGGAAAAGAAGTCTGATCTGAAGAAAAGAGGTAAGATCTAAAATCTTTGTGCTTTGATAAAGGTAAGAATAGTGAAAATTTCTAAATCTAAAATCTTTGTGCTCTATAGAAGTAAGATAAGTGGAAATTTTTGTTTCGACAATATGGATCTAGGTATGTTTGATAGATTTTATCCTGGCTTGAAAACTAGGGTATTAATAGATGAAAGAAGATTTGATATGAGTAGATATGATAAGAATAGTGAAAAATATGTTATACCTATGCATAGACAGAATGTTTGGACTAGTAAGTGTATGTAGGATCCTAGAAAGAAATGTCTGTAGGTTAGCTACCATGATCCTAGCACGCAGTACAGGAAAGGTTGGGGATCATTTAAAAGAAAGAGAGGATTAACCCTATGTTACAGTTGCATAAAACTAGCACATCTTTCTAAGGAATGCCCTGGGAGAAGACCTAGTTGTCTTTGTTTCAAATCTATGGACCATGAAGTATTGGATTGCCCTAGAATGATTGCTAAGCTTGAAGAAATGAACATGAGACAAGAAAACCCTAAGGCAGATCTAGAAACTAATATTATGATAGAATCCCATAAAGAATCAGAGAAAGCATTGCTACAGATGAAAGAAACCCTAAATGACCACCGACATGTCACATTATCAGAGATATCCAAAGAAAAGGAATGACTTGAAGCGAGAATGGGAGACTTCGACATTGATTGTGTTCTAGATGAGGAAACACAAGTGAATATTATGAAAGAGAGAACCTGGGAAGCTATAGGGAGGCCTGTTATGATTCCTTCCTTAGGAGGAATAGGACTACTCAAAGGAAAGTTGATAAACCTATGTGGAAAGCTCACCCGGATACCTATGAATGCCAATGGAACTTTGATAGAGGAAGATTTTGAGATTTATTGAGAACAGTGCCCCATTTACCATGCTATTAGGAAAACCTTGTATTCTAAGAGATCAAGCCATAAGGCAAGAAGAAGAAGAATCCTTAGAGCAGAAGAAGCAAGAGTTAAAAGAATTCATGACTAGAAGGATCGCACACTTGATTGAAGAACAGAAGAATAGATCGAAGCTATTTATCACCAAAGACCCAGAAGTCGAAGTTGCAAGAACACTAGAAGACCCATAGAAGATTGAAGTACCTCTTCCAGATAAAGAAGAAGGATCACCCTCGAATCTTATGAAATAATCTCAACAGTGCGAAGTAACTATGCCAAAAGAAGATACGAATAGGAATGGAAAAAAGCATGCTAAGACAAAGCTCAATGGGAAGAAGTCCAGAAAGCGAAGTAAGAAGAGAGCTAAGATCGAAAAGTCGTAGAAGGTTCCAGAAGGAACCTCGCCGAAGGAAAATTTGAAAAATTGAAGCTTCGTCAGGATATCAGAACAACGACATATTGCACTTCGCCATGACGAAGAAATATAGTCATTGGGGATAGTATAACCATTAGACCAACGCTCCAAACGGGTAGAAAGACATTTATGGATAGACAGCTCGCCATCCGACCATTGGGACCACGCCATAATGAACAAAACATAGTTAATGAAGGCTTCATACCCGTTGTTGAGTTACCTATTTATCCTGTCGCTCCATGCACCGAGAACACTTTTTCCAATTGTGAATTTGAGCTCGCAGACTTGTTGATTTTACACATTGGTCATTGTGTTATTTCCTTCTATCTTATTGCAGTGTCTAAGTTACCCTCCAAACCCAAGATTGTTAACCCCGAGTGTGTATGTCAGACGAGTTGAGCACTACTGAGAAAGTTGTTGAAGAAGTTCTGATTGACCTCATGAATGAAAGAGTCATTTCGATGTTTATAGGTGTACAAGTATCGTCGATGAGAGGACTGCCAGCCTCTCCATCCACTGCCCACGGAGCCAGACCATCCCGGCCATCAAATGAAAAGAGAACCAAGCACAGGGATGATCTAGCGAATTCCAAATTGATCCCAAGTATATTACCCACCTATAATCCACTTTTGAGTGGCGCAATAAATCGATACAGTGTGTCCAGAGATTTTGAATACACTTTGGTTACAACATACCTCCCGAAGGGGATAAGGTCAGTTCAAGAAGACCAAGATAAGATTGCAGCGTTGAAGTTTAGCGACTTCAACCTTGGATATCGCAAAGTCTACAACATGCTCACCCAAAATAAGTACCTCACTAGAACTAAGGGGAAGAATTTGAAGATAATCCCCCAATCGTGGACTATGAACCTCGCACAGTCCACCCTATTGAATGTCATGAAGATTCATCACTTCGGACAACACCAAGAGGTGAATGCATGAGTCAAGATATTGTTGTCTTGTTACCATGGTGGTTATTTGTGGCTAAACCAATGTTGATCAATTGCATCATGGGATTGAGTATGCAAGGACCTGATCCACGGGATTTTTACCCCGGAAAAGCCATGGATCACGCTCTAGCACAAAGGATCAAGGACACTTATAGTGATTTCGAGAAGGGAACGTTAGGCTACAAGGTATCTTCTATCCAGAGTGGCGTAGTGCACCTCACCTGTCAATTGATTGCAGGGAATTTAGTACGAGGGAACCGCCCTACCCAAGTCATTGGTTTTGTAGTCAACCTCATAGGGAAGTGCACGGAAGGCCTTCAGATGAACTAGGTGAAGTACCTGGTGACCCAATTGGAACTCGACTACAGAGAAGCATAAGATCAAGGATATGAATTTCATTTCAGCTGGCTCTTGATCCTTATAGCTTTTATTTCCTAGGAGATGCCGGAAGGTACGACCTTCCTGTACATCGAGCCTTTTGAACCATTGGTCATGAAGTTCAGTACATTGTGGTACTCAAGCGACATGAATAAACAGTGGTAGTCAAATGTTGTTTTCCATACCTACTACAATCAGCTGAAGATAACCATACAGTTGGAGCCTCGCATAACTCCGAACATTATACACTGGTTCTGGCCTTTGATGAAGTTCATCACGGATCGACATTTTATTTACATCAAAGTGCGTGCCAACAAACACAAGCAATAGCTTCAATCCTACTACAAGATGACAGAGAAGGACTTGGAGGAGATCACAAAGGACTGGTCAGCAGACCTCCTTATTCCAGCAGACGCTATGGAGATATCCAACATCGACAACCTAGAAGCTGCGTAGGATACACCCGGACCTAGAAAAACAAAGAAGACTGAAGAGGTTCAAGAGATAAACAACGCATCCGTAAAATCCTCTTCCATATCACCAGAGAAAGGAGGTGATGGAAAAGAGTTATATGACAAAGAGGTCGAACACAAGCAACGAGACAAGGTTGACCCCCTGAAGAAGAGGAAAGGTTCACCTCTGAAACCTTCCTCCCGAAAGAAATTGAAGGCCGCCATGACCAAGATGCAAACCGTCCTCACCTATGATGACTTCGACTTCCTCATAGCAGCCCTACAAGATGCTTCACTAGAAATAGCAGAGAAACAAGAAGCAAAGTAAGAAGATATGTATGATCAAATTGAGACTAAACTCCAAGTGGTATAGCAGGCCCTACAGTTTATTCGTGTAGTCTCCACTGCACCAAGAGAGCTAGAATTGGGAGATGAACCATCTCAACTCCACCGCCTAGACGATATAGTCGAAGCTTGCCTTCGACGAGCACAGGAAGAAAAAAAGCAAGCCACCCAGGCTTTGACCCAAGTACAAGGAGTACTCGTAGAGCAACGCAGTGCTGCAGAATAGGAAAATATTTCTCTCCAAGCAAAGTTTGATGAAGAAAAAGCACAGCTACAGCAAGAAAAGGAGTAGTTGCTCGCAGAGTAACTCGAAGAAAAAGAAGTGTTCAACAGAGCACTTCGCTCTGTGACAGTCGTAGAAATCAAGGCAAAAGACTGAGTTACATAGCAGGTAAACCAACTGGTAGAGGCCATTCAGCAGCTACAGCAACGCATAGCATATTTGGAGCTACGCATTGTACCTAAGACCCCACAAGATGTAAGAGACCAAAGAGAAGCAACCTCTCGGAGCGGAGTTGAAAGGATAAAGGCTCTTACCCTGGAATGCAAGCAACTTACCGATCATAGTGCCCAGACCTATGAACAACTCACGGAAAACCCAAAATTGAAGACACTAGAGTCACAACTCCAAGAGGCGAAGTATCAAGATGAAACGATACAGGCGCAGCTAAATTCCCTGTCAGCTATGGAAAGAATGAAGCACTCCTAAGAACAACGGACCGCCTAGAAGCAAATCCATAATATCTAGAGTAGATTTATGGAAGTAACTCAAAGGCTCCAACTCGTACAAGACAAGTCCTATCAAGTGTTTACAGAGATAGAAAGCCAAGGAGAAAAGCTAGAGCAGGTTGCCACTACAGCTTAACAGCGTCTAGAAGGACCTATCAATGATGTAGTCATCCAAGAGTTCATCGAACAAGAGGTTGTAGCACAGCAGCAACTCGAAGAAGCTCGAGCCAAGCTCGAGGTGTTCGAAGTAGAACTAGTTAGACTAGAGTGACTCGGGACAAGTCACAGGTGAGTGTTGGGGGCTTCTTGGCCCTTGACCAAGTTTTGGGGAGATCCTTGGTCAAGTTTTACCTATTTTGGGACTTCGACAGCTTGTCGAAGATGGAGCGCAAGACCAAACAGAGATCGTAAGATCTTGGCCCCTTTTTGGGTCCTTTTTGGGATTTGGGAATATGTAACAGGAATGGGATGTCGGCCCATGGGTTTACCCATGTTTAGGCCTATTTTGTAAAGTATAAATAGATGTCTAGGAAATGTAAGGAGAAGAATGGGAATCTATGTGATGTAAGGCCGATAAGCTAAGTGTTAAGTGCAATTATGATTTGTATATGCTCTATGCATATTGTGAGAACTTGTGGAGCTAAGTGCAAGTGGTTGTAATAGACTATGGAAGGCTTTGTGCTAGACCTAGCTCAGGAAAGGAGGATCTGGCGAGGTGCGTGCAGATCTCCTTTCCTATGACAAGTAGGGTTTTGGTGTCTATGTGCACGTAGATGACTAATTGAAGCTAATAAATAAGAAGAGTTGGTGGACGTAGCCCCAGGGTGGGGGTGAACCATGTAAATATTGTGTTATTCTGCTCTATGCGATGTTCTGATGTATTTATGTGTTATTCTCTAAGTTCTTGATAGATATAGATAGATACATCTATTTATTCTTTGTGCTTATGATGAATCTGGATGTTAGATCTGATATAGGTGAATGTTCTTAGTGCTTAAATTTGCTAGATCTGATCCATTTCCATATGCTAAGTGCTTAAATACATTAGATCAGGGTGAATGTTGTGATGCTCTATTTTCTCTACAGAGTATATATTGGTTAAAAAATGATGAATTGATGGTGCTAAGTGCTCTATTAAGTATTATAATCATAGATCTGTGTCCCAGCTAAGGTTGCAGACACCTGAGTTATGCAACCACCCCTGCCTCTACCTCGAATGAGACTCCATCTTCTTTGCAAGTGTTCCCGAAAGGTCTGGTAGTTAGGGTTTTGTTGGTGCGTTATTGTAGCGTTGAAACCTAGGTCTACCCCTATGCCAACATAGAGTAGCAGTTGTTTTATTGTAGAAAAATGTCGAAGGGTTAGAGAATACCACATCATTTTGCAGTAGGGCACTGAGAGATGTTGAAATAAAGTATGACATCATGGAAAAGAAGCCCTATGCTTTGGTTAAATCTCTCAAATATTTTAGAGTTTATGTGCTACATTCAAAATTCATTGCATATGTCCCTTCAGCCTCTGTGAAGGAGATCCTCATTCAGCCTGACATAGATAGAAGAAGGAGCAAGTGGATTGCAAAAATCCTTGAATTTGATCTTAAAATAAAGCATACCAAATTGGTTAAAGGTCAAGTTTTAGCTACGTTACTAGATGAATATAATTATAAAGCCTTGGGGGTCAATTTCATCAACAGTTGTTCATAGAATCAGCAAGTTGAGTTCTCTAATGAAGATCTTAAAGTCACACCCCCGTTGGCAGGATGCACTTGGTACAAAGACATTATGTTTTTCCTACAGAAGTTACAGCCTCTTGATGGCATGGGAAAGAGCAAGGTAACAGCTTTGAAGCTCAAATAAATTAAATATTGTCTAATTGATCAAGTTTTATATTGGAAAGACCCTTTAGGAGTGATTTTTTGATGTCTAGACCCACAGGAAGCCCAAAAGATTATGTATGATTTTCATGACAGTTTATGTGGGGGGCATCACTTTTGGAGAACCACAGCCTACAAGATTCTCAAGGCTGGGTATTTTTGGCCTAGTATCTTCACTGATGTCTATGCAAAGGTCTTCTGTCAAGTGTCATAAATTCTCTGGAAAGGAACATCTCAAGTGTTTTCCATTAAAGCCTGTGGTAGCTTCAGGACCCTTTCAGCAATGGGGCCTAGATTTTATTGGGGAAATTCATCCTGCTTCAAGTAGTCATCATAGGTGGATCTTGACTGCCAAAGACTACTTTACTAAGTGGATAGAGGCCATCCCCATAATAAATTATTCCCATAAGATAATCATTGGTTTTCTTGAAGATATTATGGAAATATTTGGTTGTCTAAATAGAATGGTCACTGATAATGTTGTAGCTTTCAAGGCTGAACCATTGATTAAGTTTTGTGAACAATTTGGAATCACATTGATTCCCTCTAATCATTATTATCCCCAATGGAATGGACTGGAAAAGTCCTCTAACAAGAGCCATATTAAGATCATCAAAAGATTGTTAGAGGACAACAAGAAGGCATGGGATTTGAAGCTTAAATTTTCTCTATGGGCTGACAAAGTGACAATAAAGAGATGTATTGGTCTCTCTCCTTTCCAGCTTGTATATGGAGTTGAAACCATTTTTCCTTCTCATCTTGCCTTACCTGTGGAGAAATTCTTCCAAGACTACCAGGGAGAACCAAATGATATTATTAGGAGAATACAACATCTGGTAGAAGTGCAGCAGACCACAAAGCAACTACTAGACAATGCACGTGACCATCAACAGAAGATCAAGCAAGCCTTTTATAAGAAGGTGACCAAAGAGGATTTCTAGCTGGGAGATATAGTACTCAAGTGGGATGCACCTAAACAAGATAAAGGCAAGCACAATAAATTTGAGGCCTTGTGGATTGGCCCCTTCAAAAATTTTGAGGTTTTTTCAAATAACACTTACAAGTTGCAGGATTTGGAGGATGTTGAAGTTTTTGGTAGCCCTGTAAATGGGCATTTTCTGAAGAAGTTTTTTACTTGAGCCAAAAGTGGCTTCCCATGTTATTTTAAATATATTTTTTTCCCTTTACTTTTGGTTTTAATAAGGGACTCCATAACCCAACAGCTAAGGCACTGGAACTACTAGTTCTTGGCAGCTCGCAGGGAGCATGCCATCCACTGTGGAGCCAAATGTTATCACATGAACTTGTCACAACCCTGTGGGTTTTTGGTTTCTACCTAAGTCTGTATTTTTTCCCTGTATCTATCCTTTTCACTGGCCTAGCCTTGAAGTTTTTCCCCCTTCGTCCGATAAAATCATTTTCTGTTTACCCTTGTTCGCTTGTGCGCCCTGGTCTCCCTATTTTCTCAGCTCGCAGCCAGTCATCCAAATATTTGATTGTGCGGGTCACATCCATGAACACAAATCACAGCTTTCTTAAACAGTTTGTTTTGATATTGAAGCATAATCAAAAGACAGTTTTAATCTTCCAGCGGCTCACGGACGTTTGGGAGTGCAAACTTGCATGAAGTATAGCACCAAAATGAAAGTCTCCGAAGTGAATACAAGTTGTTGATCTTAATGGGGATAGGTGGCAATTCATCCAAGCGTTCGGGGAAATGAGCTTTGGGAGATTTGAAATGAGAATTTCTTAGAAATCCCGAAGGGATGAAGTCCCTAAGGCCCAAAATGGATCTGAGTCGTTGATCATCCAGAGCCACTTGTCATCAGATCCATAGCTCTGGGTAAAAGCACATGGAGAAGTAAGCCAGATTTGAGTTTTGATTTTCCCGAAGTCCTAGAGACCCAAAGTGGATCTCAGCCATCTAAATCCAGAATTCCATGCGTCATCAGATCCTCATCTTTGGATATTTTTCTTAGAGGGAAATGTAGTTTGACAATTGAAATTCCCGAAGGTCGATTCGCGAAGTAGATCTCAGCCCTTGATTCGAAGAGGGAAAATCTGATCCGTCGATCTAAAGCGCCAGAGATGGGTTTTTGATTAGGAAGCCTCATCTCAGATCACAAGATCAATGGTCATGCTCCATTGTAGGGTCAGAAGGTGCTCACGTTTTAAAATTTCAAGGGCGAGCCACAATCAGAACCGTGCTTTTTGGAAAGGGACGCGCGGTGGTTCATGGTGAATTGCGGGGACAAAAGTGGTTTTCTTTCAAACCACCCTTGGGTGCACCCACAATCGCGTAATTGTGTATGGTCATGGCCCTGGGTCACATTGAAGATGGAGTGATGGAGAGGAGTTGCGCCAAAGAATGAAAGCGTTTGTATTGGTCAGCTTGGCCTTGAGACGTTGGGATTGACTCAAAAAAATTGTATGGCACCGCCTGGAAACATTCATGAGTGTCAGGCCCTGTCCCGATCCCAATGAAGGTAGTTATTGAAAATTGGGGGTGGAATTTGAGACCTCATCTCACCCCATAAATGGAAAGCATTGCAGAGCGTAGCCATGAAGGCATGTTGATGATCTGAAGCTTCCTTATGGGAAATGTTTCATGTAAAGAACATAACTGTGTCTGGCTTGCGTCTACCATGAGAAAACCTGCACAATCTGATAGAGAAGGCACCGACTGAAGGCTTTGAAGGCAGTGGTACGATCACACTCCTGGTGGTTGCAGCATTGTTGGGTATTTATATACAGTTTCGATATTTTTTTAGGGTCGAATGGTTGAGCTAGGCTCCCGAATATTGTAATATTTTTATGAAGAACATTGGTTCTTCGATTATGTATTTGTTTTTTGAGACATCTTGGTTAATCTAAGTCATCTTTCTTTCTCCATATTATTTACCTCCAATATTGAGAGAGTTCATGATTGACTGATTCACATGGATTGTTATGATTGTATTATGATGAATATTATATTATAGTGTTGTTATAATTTCTTTCAATTTCTTTGAGATTTGAATTCAAGAGGATCTTGCGTTTAAGTTTTTCCTCCTTAGGCTGCTAGAATATCTGATGTCCACAGCAGAACTCTACACTCTCCTCACCAAAGTATTCCCTCTATTCACCCTTACTCCAACTTACTGACTGAAGTTGATTCCAGACCTCAATTGCTTATGCATGCTAGTCCAGATTTCTGAGTTAGAACGTTATTGTCATTGAGTCCTCTCCATTTGATCACCTAAAACTCATTTACATTTACTGTATAAACTAATGGGTATTGGGTTTACCTTCTATGAAATTTGAGGGTGACTTCTAGTGCTAACATTCTTGGCCTCGTTGTCGGGGAATGAATTGAAGAATTTTCCCTGAGATAGAACAACAAAGAAGCTTTGATTTTGAAGGTGCATCAGATATCAGTACCATTGAATATTGCAACTTTCACCTAGTGACTCCACTGTTTCAACTCCATTGTTTCAGTTATGGATCCTAAAGGCAGACATATGAGGTCCACTCCACTACTACCTCTAGCAACTTCTGAAGCTGACCCAGAGGAAATTATCAGAAAGGTAAAGACCGCTCAAAAAGGTACCTCCATTGTCGTACCAAGTTTTTCTGATAATTTGCATAATCCCTCTTTACAAACTCCAGTAACTGTTTATGATTCTCCTATTATAAAAACTATTGGAGTTTCAATAAATTTAAATTTTGGGATTTTTCCTACCGATTTATCCCCTCCTATTCTTGGTTTGTAAGGAGAGATATTTGACACCACTTTCTCCCCCAAAGCTATGAAGTGGAAGGAGAAATATTTGACCTTAGAAGACTCTCGTACTCCAGACTTTACTACTCTTCCTCCTATTAGAGTTGTTGCAGTTACAGAAGGGGAAACCTTTGTTACCTCTATCCCCTCATCTTTATCTCCTAACGCTCAGCCTTTTCCTTTTTCTCCCAGAAGCACATCCCCAGTCTCGCCTGTCTGAACTCCATCTCCTCATGGTTCTCATCCAGTTCACGTCCAAATGGCAGGTGCTAATCCTCCTAGGAACAAGATGGCTGAGATATTGGATGTTAGATACGCCCCTCTGGTTTTACCTCATCCTATGAATGCTCTCCGAGCCATGGACTATATTAAGTACATGTCCCAGTTCACAAGGGAGGGAGACGTGACTGAAAAAGAGAACCTTGCATCCTTTTATAGATTTGCAGAGATTCAGGTCATCGAAAATGAAGATGTGTGGATGAGAGTTTTTGTATAGAGACTTAATGGTGATGCCAAGGACTGGTTTAAGGACTTGCCTCCTAGATCTATTGATGGGATTGTTTCTCTAGATGATTCATTCTTAAGACACTAGGGGAGTAAAAAATATCTCCTTTGTTATACTACAAAATTCGGGGCACTTAAGAGAGAAGAGGGGGAATCTATTTCAGACTTCTCGAAGAGATTTAATAAGATGTATAAAAATATTCCTGCTGAAATTAAACCTACATAAACCACTACCAATATGACTTATGCTAATGCTTTCGACCCTCATTTTTGCCTCCTATTGAGAGAAAGAAGAGCTACCCCCTTGGCTCATATGCAAGATGCAACCCTTGAAGTAGAATCAAGTATATTGGGAGTTGACAAACTTAGGATTAAAGTTGATAGAGACAGAGGAAAAGGTAGGTCTGAAACTCCGAATTCTAGATCCTTTGTTGCCCCCCCTCAAACGGATGAAGTGACCAATCTACTAAAATCCCTTTCTGCTAGAATGGAAAAGATTGAATTAGAAGGAAAGCAGAGCTATAGGAATTCTCAAAATATTGAGACTAGGGGTAGTTTCAAAAGACCAACTAATGCCCCTCAGATCATCCAAAGAGATTAGAGAAACAGGGACAGAGATGATCATAAAATCCAAACTCCTCTCCAAAATAACCCGGTTACTGATGAAAATGAAGAGGGAGAAGATATCAATCCTGAGATCCATTGCTTTGGAGATACCTCTTTGTCCCCTCATTTAACTCGGTCTGCATAAAAACATGCCCTCATAAGTGATCAAATGAATGAGTTGAGAAAAGGAGAAAAGACCATTAGTGATCCGAATAAATATAACCTCAAATCCAAGAAGAAAGAAGCAAAGCCTGACATTCCTGAGTGGCCTGCTAGATCTAAGAAACCTACTAAAAATATGGTAGACAACAGCAAAGAGAGGAAAGAACACAGTCCCCCACCAGTGGTAAAAATTCCTATCCTAGAGATGAAGGAGATTTTGAAACCTCCCTCCTCTTATAGCTTTGAGCAAGAGATTCAAAATATTAGGATCCCTGTGCCTATCTCAAAGTTAGTCAAGAACGAGGATTTCAAAAGGTGCCTATCAAAAATTTTCCAGCCCGAACCTGCATCTCACTCAACAGACTCGGTTAACCTCCAAGATGAAAAGCCAGCTGTCATGTTAGGGCCTTTGATAGAGGATATATATTACTCCTCCCCTCCCTTATACACTTCATTGAACATCCATGATAAGGTGTTGCATAATTGCTTGATGGATTCAGGGGCATCTCACAATATCATGCCTAAGATTTTCATGGAAGAGCTTGGCTTGGATATTACAAAAATCTATCACGACCTGTATTCTTTCGACTCCAGAAAGGTGAAGTTCCTTGGGCTTATCAAAGACTTGGTCGTGTCCCTGTTCCAGCTGCCAATGAAGAGAGTAGTCATGGATATCGTAGTGGTTGATGTTCCCCCTAAATTCGGGATGTTCTTCTCTAGATATTTGATAAAGATACTGGGGGGGACCTTGCAGATGGACCTTTCATATGCCACCATTCATGTATTTGAGGGTGAACAAAGGAGACACTACAAAAAAGCGCAACTCGTGTACATCATTAGTGATGAAGAAAACCCCACCAACCATCCTATTTTTTCTTTTGACACTGATTTGGGATATAGCATATTGCAACTGACTAATACTCCTGAACCTCCTCTTGAAATCAGAAAATAGTCCATTTCTTTTTTTGAAATCCCTCCTCCAACTACCCCTGTTTGGAAGATGTTCTTTGATGGAGCCTCTTCTAAGGAAGGTGCCGGTATTGGAGTAGTCTTTGTTTCACCGTGTCAAGGTACCATACCCTTGTCCTACAAGTTAGAATTTGAAGCTACCAACAATGTGGCAAAGTATGAAGCTCTTGTTTTAGGTTTAAGAGCTGCAAAGGACATGGGGATAGAAGAGCTATCAGTATTTGGAGATGTAAAGCCAATTTTTCATCAGATCAAAAATATTTATCAATCTAAGCACCCTAGGCTTAGGACTTACAGGAATGAGGTGTGGAACCTAATTGACAATTTCTTCTTAGCTTTCAACATTTCGTTTATTCCAAGAAGGGAGAATACCATGGATGATTCTTTGGTTGTTTCAGCAAGCCATTTTAGAATCCCACTGCCACCTAAACTCAAGTATGATATAGAGGTGAAATATAGACCCTCTATACCTGAAAATGTCAAGCATTGGAAGGTATTTGAGGATGATATTGAGATCATAAAGTTTCTTGAATCTGTCAATGAGTTCTTTACATTACACATTGATCAGGATCATGATTTTGAATGTAACCCTCATGCTGATGTATTTTTAAATAAAATTGCTTATCACCATATTGTTCAACTGCCTAGCAACCACATTCCTAAGGGACTAGTTCCTTTAGAAATATTGTTTGATGGGAATGATGTGGAAGTAAAGTTTAAAGTCTCAAGTGATGATGTTAATGTATCTGAGTGTAATATTGGTACAGAGAAGGACCCAAAGTTTGTCAAATTGTCAAGCAACCTGTCATGAGAACAAAGAGCTGAATACGCTGAGTTGTTAAAAGAATTTTCTCTTGTGTTTGCTTGGACATATGAAGACCTCAGAACATATGTTATTGGACTAATCGGTAGGTGCGGACACTAACAGATCTCCCTAGATCCACCTGGATCTAGAAAAAAACACACCAGAACATGAGGCTTTCCTTGAGTTTTAAATACTGAATTTACTAACTAAAGAGGGATGGGTGACATGCCATTTAAATGTCGCTTCCTCTTGCCATCGCCATCCTATCTCCATTCCAACACTCATACAATGATGATCCTGCAAAAGAACACAACCAACCAAAGTGATAGCAATAGAATAAACTAAATATAAACCTATGTATGTGATCAAGGAATCATACAATAAAACACAACAAGTTTTATAGGAAAGAATCATATTACTGTATCATATTAAATGTGAAATAGAGATTACAACCATGGCCTTGATGTCGTAAGGTCCCTTCCAACCATCCTTCATTCCCCACACACTTTCACTCCAGGAATTTTGAGAGCACAGATCAGATAATATTCACAATCTATCTTGACAAAGTGGCTCATCTAGCCAAGCTAAAAATCTCCAAAGCTCAATCCAATCCAAGCTAATCCCAAAAGCTCCAAAGCTAACCAAATCTAACTTTCTCCATGAGAGATCCTCTCCTTTTATAAGTTGAAGAGGATAAGGTGAGGAGGTTAGGATGATCCCACTAAATCATGAAAGCGAGTAAGATCCAAACCNACCATTCGGATGCCACCTCACCATGGAAGTTTCTCCTTCTAGAAGATTCGAGAAAACGCTCGTTTTTCCCACGTGTAGGCATTCTTGCACCCTACCTATAGAGAAACCTGCGAACTTCTCACAACCCAGCTATGGTGCAACCTGTGAGAATCAGGCATTCTCGCATCCTACCTATATAGCAACCTGCGAACTTCCTTTTTTAAAGGGCTTTTACAAAGGAAAATGCAACTTCTTTTCTCAGGAAAAGTTCTTCTCCCTTCTCTCTTCAGGAACTCAGACCACTAACCCCTCTGAAGGCAACAGATAGGTTTACATCATTAACGGTCATATGGATGATGAAAATAATGTGTAACAACATATGACACAAGTATCATCGAGCATAAGATCCCACTGAAGGAGGAAGCCAAACCATTTAGGCATAAATTAAGACAAATAAATCCTATGCTACTGGCTATTATGGAGAAAGAGGTAAAAAAGATTTTGGATGCCCATATTATTGTTCCTTTGAGATTTTCTGAGTAGGTGGCCAACTAGGTCCCAGTGATAAAGAAGAATGGAGAAATCAGACTTTGTATTGATTTCTGAAATCTGAACAAAATCTATAAGAAAGATAATTACCCCTTGCCCAAGATCGAACACATATTACATAGGCTGGTGGGTGCATCCAGGATGTCTGTGATTGATGGATTCTCTGGCTACAATCAAGTCTTTGTCTTACCTGAAGACAGAGAGAAGACATCCTTCACCAATCCTTGGGGTACATTCGTGTACGCTAAGATGCCCTTTGGATTAAGGAATGTAGGAGCAACCTTTTAGCGAGCCATGGACATAGATTTTATTGGAGAGAAGGACAAGTTTGTATTCATTTATTTGGATGACATAAAAAAATTCTCACAATCTGATAAAGAACATTATGATCATCTGAAAAGAGTCTTCTTGAAGTGTAGAAGATTTACCCTCTCTCTAAATCCAAAAAAATCATTATTTTTCATGAAAGAAGGGAAATTATTGGGGAACATTGTGTCAGATGAGGGAGTAAGGATTGATTCAGTAAGGGTAGAGGCTATCCAAACTTTTTCACTCCCTATGTCCAAGAAATAAATTCAATCTTTCTTGGGGAAAATTAATTTTTTGAGAAGGTTTGTTTCAAATTTTGCTGAGTTGGTGAAGTTTATCATAGCCATGTTGAGGAAAGGAAATGAAATCAAATGGACTTCTGAATCTCGTAACTCTTTTGACCAAGAAAAGAAGGCCTTGACTGAGGGAGTAGGATATCACATGATTCATTACATCTCATCATCACACCATTGAGATTCATACATATATCCATGATCCAACCTCAAATGCAGTTCTTGAAATTTAATTGGATTTGTTCCACCGTTCTTAGATCCCTTCGTTTGATATTCATTTCAGTCATATCATTTCATATCTTCAGATCCCATTTCTTTTTCAGCAAGGCTTCTAATTTTTTTTCCATCCCCCTCCCCCAAGGGAGGTTCCATCAGTTCCTATGTACTGATATTAGCAGCAATTTTGTTCTAGACATGGAACTTTTGATCCATGCATATGTATATGGGATTGTTTACATCATTGTATTGTGTGATGGCCTTATTTTCTTGGAATCATATTGTACTTGCAACCTCATTTTATCTCATTGATTTGGGCCCTTTGCATTCGAAACACCATTCTATTCATTACCATGAGTTATCTTGATGAGTATGGGACATCCTACCTCATCCCTATTAAGATCATGTAACTCACCACCTTGTGACTTTCTTATTGACAAGTGGCATCATTCGGCCTCTTCCACTGGTGGTAATTCTTCTCATGGAACTCCTCTCTATATTTGTTTGTCTCATTGCTTGGTAAAAGAAAAATATGATTTATTTTTGTGATATGATGTGATTCTGACGTAATACATTAGGGGGCACCGGTTATCACCCAAAATCTGATCACCTAGACCAAAAATCTAGGTTTAATGAAACACACCATTCGTAGTATGGGTATCATATGTCTAAATACACTTTTACATAATTTTCCACTATTATAACTTAAGGAACCACTTTTCCTAAAATTATTTTCATTTCCTAAAGTCATAAAATGTTTTTATGACCTTTTCCTCTTAAAATTATCCAAAAAAGAAAAATCAAATATAAAACCCTAAAAGTAATGGTTAAAATTTATACGGTCAACTAATAATATTTTATTACCATGACCATATCAAATGTAACCACTATTTTTCTCATAAATTCAAGAGGTTGCCTCCATTTTTCATATCTCAATTGAAGTGCTATTGAAATTTCCCTAGATATTTTGGCCACATTCACCATCACTTTCAACCACAAATTAGAGGAGTCAAACCTAACCCTACACTTTGGAAACAATAGGAACCCTCCCAAGGAGGAGGCCAAGGAGACTATTTTCTTCAAGGAACTTATCACCAGGGGTATTTTAAAATATTTTCATTGGGTAATGGAATATTTTGTCATTCTTTCATATATGTTCTAGTTTATTTATTTTGTTGCATCTTGTTTCTTTCCATGTGAATATCATAGAAACAAAGATGAAAATTTCCATTTAAAGCTAGGGTTTCTAGTTTTATTTCCTTACTATTGTCTATGATATAGATATGACCACTAGATTTGTAGATTTACTTACCCTTGTTGTCTAATTTACACAATAGACAATTGCTAATTAAGATGGGTTAGTATAGAGTTACAAGATGAGAGTTAAAAATAACAATGAAAGGTATATGTTCTTGTGCACACCCAATAAATGATATAATAGTATGTAATATTATGATATTAGTTAGTTGTTACACACACACACACACATGTGCACGCACACAAGTTATTGTAATAGATAATTTAAGGTGACTTCATTATGATTTTAATTAATGCGAGATTTTTTTTTAAGGACTCAAAGTAGTGATAATATAAAATAATCTATATTTATTATTTCAATAATATTTATTATTTCAATAATATTTATTATAAATTAATATGATATTAAAAATATCTTAACCAAGGTGAGGTTTAGATGTATTTAAATATTTCCAAATAAAAATACGACATATAATATCTTTGAATTATATAGATCCAACTCAATGATTAAAGTTGACTCAATTTCATGAAACTCTATTGGTTTTTGAATTCCAACTCATCAATGTGGATTTTTCTTATGATGCCCATTTTACACCCCAAATTTACTCTAATGAAGGGTCAATTGACCCTTCCTCCAACACAATATTCCCATTAAGAGGGTGTGTAGGTAAGGGTTAGTTAATACTTCCTCAAACATAATATTCTTGCAACTAGGGTCCTAGGGAAGGGTCAACTGGCCCTTTATCAATAATATCATTCTCCTCTATGGGAGAACATGGAAGTCTCCGGGATTTTTCCTCAAACATAGTATTCTTGTAACTGGGATCCCTGGGAGGGGTCACTCAATCCTTTCTTGAGAATAGTTTTCTAATATAGGGGACAACGAGGAAGGGATAGTTGACCCTTCCTCCATCATAGTATTCTCGTTGAGGGGAATTTGGTTGACCCTTCCTCCAGCATTGTATTCTTACCAAGGGGGAAACGTATAAGTTTCAATTGATCCTTCTTCAAGCATGGTAATCTTTTCATAGGGTATTTAGTTTAAGGGGTCACTAACCCTTCCTCCAACATAGTATTCCCATTAAGGGGGTCCATGGAGAAGGGTCAATCAACCCTTCTTCAAAAACAGTACTATTGTAATTGACATCCCAAGGAAGGGTCAGTTGATCCTCTCTTGAGCGTAGTATTCTCATCTATCTAACCATTGTGAAGGGTCAGCTAACCCTTTCGCTATCATATTATTCTCATTGAGGGGGATGATAGAGAAGGGTTAGTTGACCGTTCCTCAAGAATTGTGTTTACGACCTAGGGTATCCAATGGAAGGGTCATACAACCCTCCATCAATCATATTTCTCTCATTGATGGGGATCTTAGGGAAGGGTTGGTTGGCCCTTCCTTGAGCACAACCATCTCATATAGAGGATTCCAAACAAGGGTTAGGAAAACCTTCTTCTAGTATAGTAATACCATCAAGAGGGTGCACAAACAAGGGTCAGTCGACCCTTCCTCTATCTTACTATTCTCAAAGGAGGATCACAAAGAAGGGTCAGTCGACCATTCCTCAAACATGTTATTCTTTTCATGGGGTATCTTGTTTAAGTGTTGGTCAAATATTCCTAAAACATAGTATTCATGTTGAGGGGTTTTTCGGAGAAGGGTTGGTTGACCCTTCCTCAAACATACTATTCTTGTAAATGGGATTTTGAGGAAGGTTCGATCAATCCTATCTCAAGCATAGTTTAACTTGAAGTTTCTTATAACAATGTATTTCATTAAGAAAAATATTCAGTTAACTATAGGTAAAAAAATGTCAAGGCTTATTTGTATCAACCAATTAGAGGATATTGTATTTCTTCAACAATTGATCACAACATCAGGGAATTTGAAAATCAATGGTATGATGGGCTATTTGAACCATTCAACTTCCACATGATTTATATCTTTATTAAGTGGATGGAAGAATAATTACTCTTATTGGCATGGTCACATATATAGATGTGATCGATGAAGACATGTTGCATGTCCAAATTGAGGCAGTTGAGAACAAAATTTGTTTTCTATTACAAACTGACCTTCTTGTTAGTAATTATCATCCAAATTTAATAAAAAAATGACATAATTATGATGAGAAGAGAAAATTTTAAGCATACATATTTATTTTAAAGTGTAAAAACCTTGTGTAAGGTACCAGATGGTATTATGCAAAGAAGAAACATAATTTTTATAACAATTATCAACAAAAAGACCAATATATATATCATAATGACACAATTGATTCCATAAATTATACATTTATTATATCGATAGCCAAGTTCATTTTCCTCTTCAAGGGGGAAACCTCTAGCAGAGCAGATATCAAGTATAAAAGTATTCTTAAGACAAAACATGTCCATGCTTTCTTCTCCTATTTATACTATTTCAAACTTCTAGAGAACATTCTAGAGGAAGAACTTTATAGAAGAGGAACCTTCTATTAAGTCTTCTTACATTAGATGTATTCACTTTATTACATGGGAATTATTTATTAATGTTGGAATTTATTAAATAGAAAACATATTATTCCATATACTTGAGGGGTTAGGGAGGTTAGGACCCTAACATGCCCTCCCCCTTGTAAAAATCATCCTTGTCCTCAAGGCTTTAGATGACGAAAATGTTGCAAAATGGTAACCAGCTCCCATGTGGAATCATCTAGTTGTGTATCCTTCCAATGAACTAAAACTTCCTTGATTGTGTGCTAACGGAGATGACGCTCGTGGTGGTCCAAAATTGCTTGGGGATGAAACCAAATGGAGCCTTCTTCATCCAATTTAGGGAGACTAGTTTGAGTCTAGTACTTGGTTCCAATCACTTTATTCAAGCAAGAAACATGAAAAACAAGATGGATCTTAGAGTGATTGGGGAGGGGGAGAGATAACATGTAGGCCACGGGCCCCGTGTGATTGAGAATTGTATAAGAGCCATAAAACTTCGGAGTGATTTTTTGAAAATTATCTTCTTTGAGGGATATTTCTTATAAGTTTGTAGATGAAGAAACACCTGGTACCCTTTAGAAAATTGGTATTCTAAATGACCCCAATTATTTTGTTTCTTCGTGTGATTTTATGCCATGAAAAAAATTTCTTGGAGTGTACAGAGAATGGAAACTTGGACTATAAGGGTGTTGTCTACCTCTTGGACCTTGGAGACACCAAGTAGGTAGGAGAATATAGAAGGTGGATTTTGACTATAGACCGCTTCAAAGGGAAACATGCAAGGGGTAACATGACAAGATGTGTTGTACCACCATTCAGTGAGTGGTAACCACTAATCCCATTGAGTTTGTATGTCAGACCTGAAATACCTCAAATATGTTTTCAAGAACTTGTTGACAACTTCAATTTGACCATCAGTATGGGGATGATAGTTGAGATGAGATGCAATTACATTCCATGGAGCTTGAAAACTTCTTTCCAAAATTTGTTGGTGAAATTTGGATCATAGTCGAAGACAATAGAGTGGGCCATTCCATGAAGTTTGAAGATATTATCCATAAAAACAAATTCCATAGTGGATGTTGTGAACGGGTGTTGGAGGGAACATAAATGAGCATATTTGTAAAGGCCATTGACTACAACCATGATGACGTATTTATTGCCATATTTGGGTAATTCAAAAATGAATTTAATAGAATTATTCATCCATACAATGTTAAATTTTTAATTAAAATAAAGTACCAAGGCAAGTGTTTCTCTTCCCTAGGCGCCTAAGGGAGAGAAAGTGTCGAATCTGGTTCCTAGTCATTTAATTTGTGAGATGCAAATTAAAAGGTGACTTTATGATTAAAGTGAGGGTGAGTGAAGAGACACCAAATCTCAGCCACCCATCTAATCTAATCTCAACCGTTAGATTAGAAAACTCCTCACCTTCCCTCATGAGGTCGACTAAGGCAAGAGGGCGCACCCATTCTTGGGTAAGCGTAAGTAGCAGCAGTCTTGTTGAGAGAGCAAGAGACTCTTGGTGAGATGCCAAGAGAAAAGGGAAGTTGCAGCATTCTTGTTGAGAGAACAAGAGAGAGAAAGAGAAGGGACCTTTGGTGAGATGCCCAGGTTATATCTTTGGTGAGATGCCAGAGATCAAGAGAGAGGTCGAGCTAAGAAAGAGACAGCATTTGCCGAAGGAGAGCACGCATCCCAAGGAAAAGAGAAGTACGGATTTCAGACAACAAGGAAGAATAGGCCATACCGTATGGATTTGTGGAGGTCGTCCAGCATGTAATGTGCACAGAAATTGAGGAGGACAGCAGTTGCAATTTCTGAGAGTATTGGCATGCATTCCAAGGCTGCCATACAGCTTTTGTTGGCACATAAATTGAGGTAATTGTTGTAATATATTTCTGAGTGTATTTCCGTATAGTCTGTATTGTTTGGCATGAATCTTGGGGGCCGTACAACACGGTTTACAAGGAGTTGTTCATGATGGGTTTTCTGTACAGTCTTAGCAGAGTTTTGGCACAAATTTTAGGACAGTCTGTACAACATTAATTGCTAGGGCAGCCGTACAGTTGTACGGATTTATGGAACAGAAATCGAGGAGCAAAGATACAGGAATGTCCATATATGTTTGTGTAAATTTCTGAAGATGAATATGTTGTAAAAGAAATTTCTCAAAAGCTCATAAATAATACAAAGCCCTCTCTCACTGGTTTTCCCCTTGTGGGTTTTTCCAGGGTCGAAGTTAGACCAAAAATATTTGTGTCTATATTTTCTAAGTTTTGCATATTGCTGATATTTTATTTATGCGTTGAAAACGATGTTCAGAATCCTCATGTTTCAGTTCTGAAGTTTATTTTCTGTTAAGTTTTTATATGCTGAAACACCGTTGTTTCATATGTTGAAACACCACTGTGATATATGCTAAAACAGTGCTGAGACATATGCTGAAACAGTGTTGAGTATATGTTGAAACACCGCTGTGACATATGCTGAAACAGTGCTGAAACTGGAGTTTCGGCATTTAACTTTGGCTGAAAAATCAGTGAGACTGAAACTGGGTGGGATCCGAAAATTTCTAACATACAGTAGGTGGAATAGGGAGAGGTTGGATTGTTCCTGGAATTTTGATTGTTTCTCCCTTATTGCATTGACAAGTATCACATTCAGCCACAAAAGTGTGTATGTCTTATTTCATTTCTTCCCAGAAAAAAGAATGTTTGATCCTTTCACATGTTCTATGAAAACATGAATGCCCTGATGTTGATGAAGCATGAATTTTGAAGAGCACCATGGATTTAAGGTGAGACGTTTTTCTTAAATTAAGGTGCCTTTATAGTGAATCTCATCATTGTTCCAAGAGTATCTTGAATATGCATGAGGAACTTGTTGCAATTGTTGGATTAGGCGAGACAGTTTGAGATCTTGGAACCAAACCTAGTGAATTTCCTTTAACCAATCTGATACAATGAAGGAGAGTGAGAAGAGGGGCCCTTCTTCTTCATATTTCTGTGAAAGGACATCAACAACCACATTTTATTTTCCTTTCTTGTAAATGATCTCATAATCATAGTCAAACATTTTGGTCAACCACTTATGTTTCTCCGAGGATGAAATCTGTTGTTCCAAGAAATATTTTAGGTTGTGTTGGTCCATTTTAATTTGGAAGCACTACCAAAGAAATCAAGGATGTCATAGATCCATTGCATGTAGAATATCCAACATGTCCTTTTAATAGGTATATTTTCCCAAGTGTCTCTCAAATATTTTTTTCTAGTGAAAACCAAAGGTCTGCAATCTTCAATGAGAGCTGCCCCAATGCCTTTCTCGAAAGAAACACATTCTAGAAAAAAATTATTGGTGAAGTCAGGAAATTCCATAATAGGAGTCATGCACATATCCTCTTTCAAGGCTTGGAAGGATTGATTAGTTGTTGGAGTCCAACTGAAAGCGTTCTTTTTAAGGAGAGCAGTGAGGGGAGTTGTAATTTTTCCATAATTCTGAACAAACGTGTGATAGTAACCTATTAAACCTAGGAAACCTCTCAAATTTTAAGAGTTTTATGACGAGGCCAATCTTTGATAGCTTCTATTTTCTTAGGATCCACATGGACACCATCATTTCCAAAAATATCCCCAGGTACTCTAATTTAGAATCTCCAAAATCACATTTAGACTATTTTAGAAAGAGTTTGTGCTGAGACGGTAAGTGTAATACTTGATACACATGGGCCAGATGGGTTTGCCAAGTTTTAGTATAGATGAGGATATAATCATAGAAAACTAAGACAAAATGATGGAGGAAATGATGGAATATATGACTCATGAGACTTTGAAAGGTGGAAGGTGCATTACATGGGCCAAAGGGCATGACCAAGAAATCATAATGGCTCTCATAATTTCGAAAGGAAGTTTTTTGAATATCGGCATGTTTCATATGTATTTGGTGGTATCCAAAACATAGATCAATTTTGGTAAAGTACTAAGAACCACTCAATTCATCCAAAAGGTCATCAATGATAGGAATGGAGAATTTATCTTTGATGGTAATTTTTTTGAGGGCACAAATAATAGGTCGCATGCACCATGTGACTTATTTATTGAGTACCATAATGACACAAGAATAATAAGGGTTGGTACTATGATGGATAACACCTATCACGAGCAATTCCTAAAAAATTTCTCAATTTCATTTTTTGGGGAAAATAGGTGAAGATAAGGGAAAACATTGAGAGGAAGATTTCCAAGGAAAAGGGGGATGAAATGATCATGGGCATCACCGGAAAAGGGAAGTACCTATGGATTATCAAAAATAAATTGATGTTTGGAGAGGAGAGACTAGATTTTAGGATGAACAATAGGTGAGGGGGTCTCAACTACTTGAATGGTATGGAGTTATGCAATAATACCATAATGACCTTTTTTTAGTATTATTTCCATTAAGTGGGAAATGATGATATCTGGGGAGCATGTAGTGATGCCTTGGAACTAATATTGTTGTCCATCATGTTGGAATTTCATGGTTAATTCCTTAAAATCCATGGTGATGAGGTCTAGTGTGTGTAACCATTTAGAAGCGAGCACAATGTTGAAAATACCCATGTCAATAGAAAACATATGAGATTTGCAGTGGTGCTGACCAATTTGCATGAACGCATATTCACATCTCCCCCCACATTTCATGGATTCACCATTACCAATGATGATTTGAAAATTGTTGACTACATGGATATAGCACATGGTCTCTTGGAAAATGTGGAGATGAATAAAATTATGGGTGATGCTACTATCAACTAGGGTAATAACTTTCCCATGATTGATGTAACCATACAAATATAAGGTTTGGGGAGCAGAGACACCAATGAGGGAATTCAACGAGGTAAGCAGTTCGGCTTCAAGTGGATCAGAGGGTGGTGTATGATCATGTTCCTGGGGTAGATATTCATAATGGGAAACATCGACATCTTATTCAGAAACATCCATGGAAATGGACATAAAAATATTTTTCTTCTTACACTTGTTTCCTGAAAAATATTTTTCATCATAGCTACAACAAAGATGCTTAAGTTGGCATTCATCCATTTCTTCCCTAGTTAATTTGTGGACCTTGAGAGGAGTGGAAGGAGGGGTTGTATTTATGGGTCAGGAATGATGAATAAAGGATGGTTTTCTATTTTGGTAAGAGAATAATTATTTTGCTTCCTTGGAGTGGTGAGTAGATTCAAGTTAAGTCTAGGGGCAAGCCATTAGGACATGGGCTATGATGTCATCCTTCAGGCCACTAATAAAGCATTCCCAGAAGAAGGTGTCAGATATTTGGTTCGTTCGGAAATCCAATTGCTAAAAAGCGGTGATATATTCTTCCACTATACCAAACTCTTTAAGCTTGGTCAAACAACCCAAATGATGTGTGTCGGTGTCAAAGCATTCATAAAGGTCTGCAAAAAACTAGGTCCAAGAAATATACCCTCGGCATGAATTTTTACACCATTTCCATCACTAAGGATCCAAATAAAGGACACCGATACGAAATTTGGTCAAATCATCAGTAATTCCATGCAAGGAGAAATAATGTTCCATTTGAGTGACCTAGCCTGTGAGATCTAATCCATCAAATGTATTCACCTCAACTTTGGGAAGACGAAGTTCACAATGAAGGGGATTTGAATGAAAGGCCATTAGTTGTATGGGAGGAATTAATTCATTCTAGGTGTGAATCTTCGTTGGAGGAGGTAGGGACCTGGAATTGGATCATCCAATCTTTATCTGTGTGAATTTGTTTTTCACCTTGGCAAAGAGAGAACCAAATCAGGCATTGAGGGTCTAAACTTTGGAATTGAGGGAAGCAACTTCAAAATTGATATTCTTGATGTCAGTCATTTTTTTGGTGTTGTCATTTTGCAAGGAAAGGATGTGGTTTTCAACTTCTTGGTTGCAGGTGTGGGCCATTTTGGAGGTAAGCAGGAAAAAAGTGGGCTGGTGGATCCACACAAAAAGGGGTTATGGGTGAGGGGTACCATTGTGATCAGTGCAAAGAGAGGAATCCAATGGAGTAGGTCCCAAATAAGGGTGTCGAAGAGGGTGGGTGGGTCCATATAAAAGAAAAGGATTATAAGTGATAGGTAGCAGTGCAATTAGTAAAAAGAGAGGAATTCAATGCAATAGGTCCCAAATAAGAGAGTTGGGAAGGGTGGGTGCATCCATGGAAAAAAAATATTATAAGTGATGGGTACCACTACGATCAGGGAGAAGAGAGGAATGTAGTGGGATAGGTTCTAAATAAAGGTGTCAGGGAGACCACTATACATTTTTTTTACTCCTGCGGAGTTATACTCTTATATGAATAATACTACAGTGATTAAATGCCCAAATATTTAATAGTTAAAATTGTGTATCAATTTCGCAACCTAGAAGCAGGAGGTAGGTTTTCACTGCAAAATTTACCCTTTGTTTCTGCTTTGTTCTATTTTGGTAGCAAGTGTTAGGTTTTTAAGGGTTCCTACAAACAAGGGTTTTCCTTGTGCTATAGTTTTATGATATACCTGCGGGGTATAAAAATAGTACTTGACCTAATATCTTAGAGCACCAACTAAGGATGCTTGATTGCACCCTTAGTCATACTACCTGATAACCTAGGTACACGAGAGTAGTCTTCCCTAGTGTTATTCTCGGTTCCACTATAGTGGGAAGGAGGTCGATTGGTTGATCTACAATTGGTTTGAATATACCTATGGGACTCCCTATATACCCAAGGGTACGTGGGAGAAAATGGCCATGTACATGTGATGTCTAATGCAATACTACTCAAATGGATACCAATAAGGGTTACAGTGGTTTCCAGCTAGGTGAAATAGTGTGTTTTGAGTAACCCAGGAGACCATCTGTATTTCTTACATGTAGTCCTCTCCAACCGCAGTTTTACCTGCTGAATGACACATCACTATGCTTTAAATATGTTGGAAGTACACATCTCTAACCTAAAAAAAAATTGTCTAAAAATTCTATGATGGAAAGTGATCTAATACCACTTGCAATATATCATATGGCATTATGAAAAGTAGAAACAAAATTGCTATAACAATTATCAGTAGAAAGAGAAAAATATAGAGCACAATGGCACAATTGATTCTAGAAATGATACCTTTCTAATATCGATAGCCAAGTTCCCTTGCCTCTTTGAGGGGGAAACCTCCAGTAGAGAGGAGCTCAAGTACAAAATGATTCTCAAGAAAACTTTTCCATGCTTTCTACTCCTATTTATACTATTTTAATCTTCTAGAGAATATTCTAGAGGAGGATATTTCTAGAAGTGGAACCTTCTATTAAGTCTTCTTACATTAGACTTGTTCACATTATTGCATAATCCTTATTTACTAATGTTGGCCTTTATTACATAGAAAACATATTATTCTATATACTTGAGGAGTTAGGGAGGTTAGGACCCTAACACCTTAGCGGATTTTACTAATCCTTATGATGATATCAATAAACATTTTGGAAATATATATGTAAAAATATTCCAATTTCTAAGAATTTTATATAGTTTGTATAAATTTTTATCTTAGAGTAAAATATTTTTAACCTATAGAACTTGGGAGAATCTTTTTTCACAAAAATTAGAAAATGGAAAATCGTTTTTTGCAAAAAGGCATGGAAAATTATCCGAAGGGTATCCCCTAAAATGTACAAATGTTTTTGATGTTTCAAGCAAGGAGGACCTGAAAGATAAGATGATTCTTCTCTTGATGTCAGATGATTTATGGAAAAAATGGTGGATAGTGTTGGAAATTTATATAAAAATGGTTCGTTGGCATGCTTGCCTAAGAGAATCAAGAAAGATGACATTGTTCAAAATAAAACAAACAATGTGGCTCTATTTTTTTAGACCATTGCCTGACATGGATGAAGTAGAACTATACATTGTAATAGAAAAAATAATGGATGGATCTATTTGGCTGAGTACAATAGTTGACCTTCATGTTCATGCAGAAAATTTATTACAATATTGCGCATAGGTCAAAGATAAGAGAACCACTAGAGCTGTGATTTGTGAATATTTAAAAGCTTGTGATAACAATTTCTATAGTTCTTAGTGAGTCTCTAAAAAAAAAGTGGTTGAAATCTACAAAATCCTTGAAATCATTGTGTATAACTATGCACTATTCCATGTGAAGAGAAGTAAGAAAAATATCTAAGGTGGAAGAGGAAGAGAATCATAAATTCCCTAAGGTTGCTGCAAAAATATTGGACATATCTACTAATCGAAAGGAGACTAGTGTGACAAGGGATTCTAAGAAAAATGGCTCAAGCTTTGTTTGTCATTGTTGTTATCCCTATTCATTATGGAACACATTAATCAAAATTATCTCTCTTCAACCTCTCTTTTGTGAGCTTGTTGTTGTTGATGTGACTTGCTATGTTTATGTGTGGGTGGAAACTGATGTCCTAGAATTATTATTTTTTCTCAGTTCAAATGAAAAAACTTGCACCTGCATTTTTCTAATTGATATCAATGTATCATATATGCTCAAGAAATCATTATCTCAATACTATATAAGAGAGAAAAGAGAAATGAAACAAAGTGCCCATATGTTGGAATTTATAGAGATTATTCAAAATATTCCTACATGGGTTCCTTAGTTATACAGTGTTGGAGAATTCCATTGGTAGGGAAGAGAACCCCTACTTTCATATGCATATGGATTGGGAAGACCCAAATATACCACATTTTCATAAACCAATGTTTAGATATTTGAGTTTTGTTTTGAGAAAAATATGTGCTTGAAAAAGAAATGGATCCAAAAGTTCTAGGATCACGTAGTTGACACATTTACCTCACCTAAAGTCATGGTTCTATCATTATATGTTGGACATAGATTTTTTTGTTCTGTGAACAAGCCAAGAAATAAATAGTGTTGGGGCCCTCATTTGAATTTTGGAGATAGTCACATTGTAGCAACAGGAAGAGACATAAATGTGTGGACCTAGAACAAAAAAATGAAATTCACTCCACATGGAGAAAAGATCGATAGAAAAATTAAGGAGCCTTTGTGTTGAATGGATACCATAACCAAAATAGAAAACATGCTTCCAAGTGATCAAGATGAAGTGGTGAAAGGATAAAGACACGTGGCCCATGAAAAAAAAAGATAGCATTGAGTCCATCATGCTATAACTAGAACAAGGTTAGTGTCCTTCCATAGTTTGAATGTGCCTTCCTTCCCTTAGGCACCAAACTAGATAATGTAAAGGTTTAGGCATGTGGGTCGGTTGCCTTATTGTATATTAGTTGGTTATGTTGTGGGTATTAGTGGGATTTTTGTCATTGGGTTGTTGTGCATTGTTGAATGTTGTTACTATCATGAGGTCGCAATTATTCTAAAGTTTTTTGGGGTTAATATTGGTTATGTCATGTATAAGGCATTGTATATGGTTATGGTCCTAATCGGCTAATAAGAGATGTACTAGTTCATGTTGAATATTAATGGAATGAGAACCCCATTTAAAAAAAAAAAAAAAATCTTTATTTTATATGGCGATGATGTATTATGTTACAATTCCTTATGTATGTTGATGAATGAATATAATCTACTTGAATCTATGTTGCACTCTTAGGCAAGATGGTGATATTAGTTGTGTTGGTTCCATGCCAAAAATAGATATTTTTGTACTAGAACATTTAAACAAATAAATATTCTAATCTAGCATGGAAGTTGGAGCAAGGCCCACTAACTCCAACTCCAATATGGCTAATTACTAATCTAACATCACCAAATCCTTAACACTCATCCTAATGTTAAACTATCAAATAGTGATTTCACTAAATTTACAACTAAAAATAGCATAATATGATTAAGCCATTTCAAACAACTATATATATACTTTAACAAAATAAATTAAATATTCATATGCCAAATGTAATAATTAAAATTCCAAAACAACCAAATGATATATCACATATCATTGTCATGTTAACTAAATAATATAAATATACTTCTGTCAACCAAAACAACCAAATGATATATCACATAATGTTAACTAAATAATATCTTATACTTCTATCAACCATTAAATTAATTGTGAAATTAATTATATATATATATATATATATATTGGGGGCACAAAAATTAAATATTCATGTGTAAATGTAATAATTGAAATTCTAAAACAACCAAATGATATATCACATATCATTGTCACGTTAACTAAATAATATCTTGTATTTAGGTAAACGATTAAATTAATTGTAAAATTAATTATATCATAATTAAATTAATTATAAATTTGTTTTTCAATAATTAAATTAATTGTAAAATCAAGTATATCATTGTTATGTTAACTAAATAACATCTTATATTTCGTTCAACCATTAAATTAATTGTAAAATTAATTACTAGATTTTAAACCACTATATAATATCATATACATCATTTTCATATTATACATGCTACCTTTAATTTAACATTACAATACAAACTATGATAGGTATTAATAATATAATATGAATTATATATTTAAGTATTTAAAATATAATATATTTCATGAGATAAGTATTAATAATATAATATGAGTTATATATTAAATACCTAAAATATAATATATTCCACAAGTTTATAAATATCATTTTTAAAATCATTTAAGTAAATAAAACATACTTTAAAATACTCTACAAGTATTCTATGAGTTTGTTGGTCCAACTAGCACTCTATTCCGAGTTATCAATAAAACTCAAATGAATATAGCTAGCACGCCATTCCACTTTACCAATTGGATAAGATATAAAAGGTGAGATACTCGCAATCCAATTTCTATGGCAACTTCTCTATCATGTATTTAACATAGTCTTACATGTTTGTTTTTGCATTTGAAAGTAATTATAAAGTCAAAACTTCTCTATCATGTATTTAACATAGTCTTATATGTTTATTTTTGCATTTGAAAGTGATTATAAAGTCAAAATAGATAAATATACAATATTCATAACCTTTTGTTCATTTAATTTGAATAATTAAATTTACACTATCTATAATATTTTGTTCATTTAATTTGAATAATTAAGCTTACATTAAGTAATTATATTTATTTAGAAATGGAGAATTTCATAATTTAAATTAATCACATAAATAACTATAAATAATCATTGGCAGATGAATAAAGTGTATAGATTCCCATAACCAAACTAACCAAAAAGACATTATAACATTTGAATATACTAAATGTTTGCAGTGTTGAAATATTGTAACTGTGAAGAATGTTCTATTTATAATTGAGTTATTTTCTTATAAATCAAATCGTTTTTTGTCAATTGATCATGTCAGGCTTTGTATAAGACCAAATCCTCTTTTGTGGATTGGTCAAACCATAGTTATATGGTGTTTTTTTTAAAGTCGGCCCCTAGGGATAATTAAAGTGGTTTTAACCACTAGTTGAAGAAGTTGGCCCAGTTTGGTGAAGAAACATAACCCTAGCACCTTCCAGCCACTATAAATAAGAGAGGATGGTGCTCACTTATTAACTTACTCAGTCACTCATCTAATGCGCATCTTTTGGAGGTAGTTGTAGTTACAAGAAGGAGGAGAGAGAGGTGCATGCTCAATGTTGGATTATCTTTAGTGTTTTGGTCTTTATCTTGGCATTGTGTTGGCAATCTATATTAAGGAAGTGTTTGTTGGGTTTTCTCCCCCATGAGGGTTTCCCAGGATAAAATGATGTGTACCTTGTGATTGTGTTTCTCTCTGTGATCCTATTTGTGTTATTATCTATGAAAAGAATTAAAACTTAACATGGTATCAGAGCTAAACTGAAGAGAGAACCTTTCACTGGGTAACCAAAAACGTCATTGTTGTCATACAAGAAAATTAGGGATTTTTATTGGAAGGGAATTTATGACTAAAAACCATATAGGGAAGTGCACCCTAGCCTAGAGAACTCTTTGGCAGCTTGAGCGCACCTTTTCAGTGGCCATAGCCTCCAAAAAGTCAAACACTAGTTTTGTCTCGTACCAGAAAACCAGAAAACTAGAAAAACAAGAAACCAGAACCAATACCAGAAGTACCAGTCCACATTTTCGTAGGTCAAGTTTCAAGGGGTAAAACTCAAAAAAAAATTAAGTCTAACATCTCCAACCTACTCACCTCAGCCGAGTGCATCTCTTAGTAAGTTCAGAATCACTTTCTGATCACTTTCATCTTTTGGTCATTTTCTCATCTCCGGGTCAAGATGTTTGCAAGAACTAAGCTTGTTGATAAGTTAGAAGGCATGGAAAACTTATGTTCCTGAAAGTACAGAATTGGACTCATTCTTGAAGAGAATGGCCTAGAAAAATTCATAAAAGAAAATGTACCAGAACCCAAAGAAGAAGCAGCCAAAGCAAAGTACAAGAAGGATATGGTTAGGGCCAAAAGGATCATTGCGGATTCCATTAAAGATCATTTGATACCTCAAGTGTCTTCTAAGAATACTCCAAAATAAATGTTTGATTCCCTAACCAGAATATATGAAGGAAAGAACATCAACTGGAAGATTAACTTGAGAACCCAACTCAAGAGTACAAATATGTAGAAGGGAGAAATAGTCCATGCCTATTTCTCTAGGGTTTATCAATTCAAAGAACAATTAGAAGTAATTGGAGACAACCTAGATGAATATGAACTTATAATGAGAGCTCTTAATGGTCTCACAAGACCTTGGGATGCCTTCATCCAAACCATCTATGCAAGAAAACAAAAACTCCATTTTGATATCTTATGGGAAGAATGTGTTCAAGAAGAAGCAAGAGTGGAAAACCGAGAAACAGTACTATTAAGGGATGAAGATCATGCCTTAACTGCTCATACTAAAGGAGGAAAGAAAAGGTCTCATTTCCAAAAGGAGACCCATCTTCATAAGGAATCTCACTCCCTAAAGCGATTCACACACTTTCATAAACAATCTCACCCTCCAAGGAGAATCCATAAATATCAGAAGGTACAAAGAAGAGAAATAGATTTCTCATCTTATCAATGTGATCATTGTGATAAGATGGGACACATTGCTAAGAATTGTCCTTCTAGAAGGGAAGAATACAAGAAGATAAATAACGAAATACATCATGCCCATGTAGTTGAAGATGATGAGCCACCTACAAACATGACTAAAGAAAAGATTGAAGACTATGTTTTA
>ML826120.1:68458-91238 GCA_009831015.1 Picea engelmannii
GAAAGGAAGTTTTTTGAATATCGGCATGTTTCATATGTATTTGGTGGTATCCAAAACATAGATCAATTTTGGTAAAGTACTAAGAACCACTCAATTCATCCAAAAGGTCATCAATGATAGGAATGGAGAATTTATCTTTGATGGTAATTTTTTTGAGGGCACAAATAATAGGTCGCATGCACCATGTGACTTATTTATTGAGTACCATAATGACACAAGAATAATAAGGGTTGGTACTATGATGGATAACACCTATCACGAGCAATTCCTAAAAAATTTCTCAATTTCATTTTTTGGGGAAAATAGGTGAAGATAAGGGAAAACATTGAGAGGAAGATTTCCAAGGAAAAGGGGGATGAAATGATCATGGGCATCACCGGAAAAGGGAAGTACCTATGGATTATCAAAAATAAATTGATGTTTGGAGAGGAGAGACTAGATTTTAGGATGAACAATAGGTGAGGGGGTCTCAACTACTTGAATGGTATGGAGTTATGCAATAATACCATAATGACCTTTTTTTAGTATTATTTCCATTAAGTGGGAAATGATGATATCTGGGGAGCATGTAGTGATGCCTTGGAACTAATATTGTTGTCCATCATGTTGGAATTTCATGGTTAATTCCTTAAAATCCATGGTGATGAGGTCTAGTGTGTGTAACCATTTAGAAGCGAGCACAATGTTGAAAATACCCATGTCAATAGAAAACATATGAGATTTGCAGTGGTGCTGACCAATTTGCATGAACGCATATTCACATCTCCCCCCACATTTCATGGATTCACCATTACCAATGATGATTTGAAAATTGTTGACTACATGGATATAGCACATGGTCTCTTGGAAAATGTGGAGATGAATAAAATTATGGGTGATGCTACTATCAACTAGGGTAATAACTTTCCCATGATTGATGTAACCATACAAATATAAGGTTTGGGGAGCAGAGACACCAATGAGGGAATTCAACGAGGTAAGCAGTTCGGCTTCAAGTGGATCAGAGGGTGGTGTATGATCATGTTCCTGGGGTAGATATTCATAATGGGAAACATCGACATCTTATTCAGAAACATCCATGGAAATGGACATAAAAATATTTTTCTTCTTACACTTGTTTCCTGAAAAATATTTTTCATCATAGCTACAACAAAGATGCTTAAGTTGGCATTCATCCATTTCTTCCCTAGTTAATTTGTGGACCTTGAGAGGAGTGGAAGGAGGGGTTGTATTTATGGGTCAGGAATGATGAATAAAGGATGGTTTTCTATTTTGGTAAGAGAATAATTATTTTGCTTCCTTGGAGTGGTGAGTAGATTCAAGTTAAGTCTAGGGGCAAGCCATTAGGACATGGGCTATGATGTCATCCTTCAGGCCACTAATAAAGCATTCCCAGAAGAAGGTGTCAGATATTTGGTTCGTTCGGAAATCCAATTGCTAAAAAGCGGTGATATATTCTTCCACTATACCAAACTCTTTAAGCTTGGTCAAACAACCCAAATGATGTGTGTCGGTGTCAAAGCATTCATAAAGGTCTGCAAAAAACTAGGTCCAAGAAATATACCCTCGGCATGAATTTTTACACCATTTCCATCACTAAGGATCCAAATAAAGGACACCGATACGAAATTTGGTCAAATCATCAGTAATTCCATGCAAGGAGAAATAATGTTCCATTTGAGTGACCTAGCCTGTGAGATCTAATCCATCAAATGTATTCACCTCAACTTTGGGAAGACGAAGTTCACAATGAAGGGGATTTGAATGAAAGGCCATTAGTTGTATGGGAGGAATTAATTCATTCTAGGTGTGAATCTTCGTTGGAGGAGGTAGGGACCTGGAATTGGATCATCCAATCTTTATCTGTGTGAATTTGTTTTTCACCTTGGCAAAGAGAGAACCAAATCAGGCATTGAGGGTCTAAACTTTGGAATTGAGGGAAGCAACTTCAAAATTGATATTCTTGATGTCAGTCATTTTTTTGGTGTTGTCATTTTGCAAGGAAAGGATGTGGTTTTCAACTTCTTGGTTGCAGGTGTGGGCCATTTTGGAGGTAAGCAGGAAAAAAGTGGGCTGGTGGATCCACACAAAAAGGGGTTATGGGTGAGGGGTACCATTGTGATCAGTGCAAAGAGAGGAATCCAATGGAGTAGGTCCCAAATAAGGGTGTCGAAGAGGGTGGGTGGGTCCATATAAAAGAAAAGGATTATAAGTGATAGGTAGCAGTGCAATTAGTAAAAAGAGAGGAATTCAATGCAATAGGTCCCAAATAAGAGAGTTGGGAAGGGTGGGTGCATCCATGGAAAAAAAATATTATAAGTGATGGGTACCACTACGATCAGGGAGAAGAGAGGAATGTAGTGGGATAGGTTCTAAATAAAGGTGTCAGGGAGACCACTATACATTTTTTTTACTCCTGCGGAGTTATACTCTTATATGAATAATACTACAGTGATTAAATGCCCAAATATTTAATAGTTAAAATTGTGTATCAATTTCGCAACCTAGAAGCAGGAGGTAGGTTTTCACTGCAAAATTTACCCTTTGTTTCTGCTTTGTTCTATTTTGGTAGCAAGTGTTAGGTTTTTAAGGGTTCCTACAAACAAGGGTTTTCCTTGTGCTATAGTTTTATGATATACCTGCGGGGTATAAAAATAGTACTTGACCTAATATCTTAGAGCACCAACTAAGGATGCTTGATTGCACCCTTAGTCATACTACCTGATAACCTAGGTACACGAGAGTAGTCTTCCCTAGTGTTATTCTCGGTTCCACTATAGTGGGAAGGAGGTCGATTGGTTGATCTACAATTGGTTTGAATATACCTATGGGACTCCCTATATACCCAAGGGTACGTGGGAGAAAATGGCCATGTACATGTGATGTCTAATGCAATACTACTCAAATGGATACCAATAAGGGTTACAGTGGTTTCCAGCTAGGTGAAATAGTGTGTTTTGAGTAACCCAGGAGACCATCTGTATTTCTTACATGTAGTCCTCTCCAACCGCAGTTTTACCTGCTGAATGACACATCACTATGCTTTAAATATGTTGGAAGTACACATCTCTAACCTAAAAAAAAATTGTCTAAAAATTCTATGATGGAAAGTGATCTAATACCACTTGCAATATATCATATGGCATTATGAAAAGTAGAAACAAAATTGCTATAACAATTATCAGTAGAAAGAGAAAAATATAGAGCACAATGGCACAATTGATTCTAGAAATGATACCTTTCTAATATCGATAGCCAAGTTCCCTTGCCTCTTTGAGGGGGAAACCTCCAGTAGAGAGGAGCTCAAGTACAAAATGATTCTCAAGAAAACTTTTCCATGCTTTCTACTCCTATTTATACTATTTTAATCTTCTAGAGAATATTCTAGAGGAGGATATTTCTAGAAGTGGAACCTTCTATTAAGTCTTCTTACATTAGACTTGTTCACATTATTGCATAATCCTTATTTACTAATGTTGGCCTTTATTACATAGAAAACATATTATTCTATATACTTGAGGAGTTAGGGAGGTTAGGACCCTAACACCTTAGCGGATTTTACTAATCCTTATGATGATATCAATAAACATTTTGGAAATATATATGTAAAAATATTCCAATTTCTAAGAATTTTATATAGTTTGTATAAATTTTTATCTTAGAGTAAAATATTTTTAACCTATAGAACTTGGGAGAATCTTTTTTCACAAAAATTAGAAAATGGAAAATCGTTTTTTGCAAAAAGGCATGGAAAATTATCCGAAGGGTATCCCCTAAAATGTACAAATGTTTTTGATGTTTCAAGCAAGGAGGACCTGAAAGATAAGATGATTCTTCTCTTGATGTCAGATGATTTATGGAAAAAATGGTGGATAGTGTTGGAAATTTATATAAAAATGGTTCGTTGGCATGCTTGCCTAAGAGAATCAAGAAAGATGACATTGTTCAAAATAAAACAAACAATGTGGCTCTATTTTTTTAGACCATTGCCTGACATGGATGAAGTAGAACTATACATTGTAATAGAAAAAATAATGGATGGATCTATTTGGCTGAGTACAATAGTTGACCTTCATGTTCATGCAGAAAATTTATTACAATATTGCGCATAGGTCAAAGATAAGAGAACCACTAGAGCTGTGATTTGTGAATATTTAAAAGCTTGTGATAACAATTTCTATAGTTCTTAGTGAGTCTCTAAAAAAAAAGTGGTTGAAATCTACAAAATCCTTGAAATCATTGTGTATAACTATGCACTATTCCATGTGAAGAGAAGTAAGAAAAATATCTAAGGTGGAAGAGGAAGAGAATCATAAATTCCCTAAGGTTGCTGCAAAAATATTGGACATATCTACTAATCGAAAGGAGACTAGTGTGACAAGGGATTCTAAGAAAAATGGCTCAAGCTTTGTTTGTCATTGTTGTTATCCCTATTCATTATGGAACACATTAATCAAAATTATCTCTCTTCAACCTCTCTTTTGTGAGCTTGTTGTTGTTGATGTGACTTGCTATGTTTATGTGTGGGTGGAAACTGATGTCCTAGAATTATTATTTTTTCTCAGTTCAAATGAAAAAACTTGCACCTGCATTTTTCTAATTGATATCAATGTATCATATATGCTCAAGAAATCATTATCTCAATACTATATAAGAGAGAAAAGAGAAATGAAACAAAGTGCCCATATGTTGGAATTTATAGAGATTATTCAAAATATTCCTACATGGGTTCCTTAGTTATACAGTGTTGGAGAATTCCATTGGTAGGGAAGAGAACCCCTACTTTCATATGCATATGGATTGGGAAGACCCAAATATACCACATTTTCATAAACCAATGTTTAGATATTTGAGTTTTGTTTTGAGAAAAATATGTGCTTGAAAAAGAAATGGATCCAAAAGTTCTAGGATCACGTAGTTGACACATTTACCTCACCTAAAGTCATGGTTCTATCATTATATGTTGGACATAGATTTTTTTGTTCTGTGAACAAGCCAAGAAATAAATAGTGTTGGGGCCCTCATTTGAATTTTGGAGATAGTCACATTGTAGCAACAGGAAGAGACATAAATGTGTGGACCTAGAACAAAAAAATGAAATTCACTCCACATGGAGAAAAGATCGATAGAAAAATTAAGGAGCCTTTGTGTTGAATGGATACCATAACCAAAATAGAAAACATGCTTCCAAGTGATCAAGATGAAGTGGTGAAAGGATAAAGACACGTGGCCCATGAAAAAAAAAGATAGCATTGAGTCCATCATGCTATAACTAGAACAAGGTTAGTGTCCTTCCATAGTTTGAATGTGCCTTCCTTCCCTTAGGCACCAAACTAGATAATGTAAAGGTTTAGGCATGTGGGTCGGTTGCCTTATTGTATATTAGTTGGTTATGTTGTGGGTATTAGTGGGATTTTTGTCATTGGGTTGTTGTGCATTGTTGAATGTTGTTACTATCATGAGGTCGCAATTATTCTAAAGTTTTTTGGGGTTAATATTGGTTATGTCATGTATAAGGCATTGTATATGGTTATGGTCCTAATCGGCTAATAAGAGATGTACTAGTTCATGTTGAATATTAATGGAATGAGAACCCCATTTAAAAAAAAAAAAAAAATCTTTATTTTATATGGCGATGATGTATTATGTTACAATTCCTTATGTATGTTGATGAATGAATATAATCTACTTGAATCTATGTTGCACTCTTAGGCAAGATGGTGATATTAGTTGTGTTGGTTCCATGCCAAAAATAGATATTTTTGTACTAGAACATTTAAACAAATAAATATTCTAATCTAGCATGGAAGTTGGAGCAAGGCCCACTAACTCCAACTCCAATATGGCTAATTACTAATCTAACATCACCAAATCCTTAACACTCATCCTAATGTTAAACTATCAAATAGTGATTTCACTAAATTTACAACTAAAAATAGCATAATATGATTAAGCCATTTCAAACAACTATATATATACTTTAACAAAATAAATTAAATATTCATATGCCAAATGTAATAATTAAAATTCCAAAACAACCAAATGATATATCACATATCATTGTCATGTTAACTAAATAATATAAATATACTTCTGTCAACCAAAACAACCAAATGATATATCACATAATGTTAACTAAATAATATCTTATACTTCTATCAACCATTAAATTAATTGTGAAATTAATTATATATATATATATATATATATTGGGGGCACAAAAATTAAATATTCATGTGTAAATGTAATAATTGAAATTCTAAAACAACCAAATGATATATCACATATCATTGTCACGTTAACTAAATAATATCTTGTATTTAGGTAAACGATTAAATTAATTGTAAAATTAATTATATCATAATTAAATTAATTATAAATTTGTTTTTCAATAATTAAATTAATTGTAAAATCAAGTATATCATTGTTATGTTAACTAAATAACATCTTATATTTCGTTCAACCATTAAATTAATTGTAAAATTAATTACTAGATTTTAAACCACTATATAATATCATATACATCATTTTCATATTATACATGCTACCTTTAATTTAACATTACAATACAAACTATGATAGGTATTAATAATATAATATGAATTATATATTTAAGTATTTAAAATATAATATATTTCATGAGATAAGTATTAATAATATAATATGAGTTATATATTAAATACCTAAAATATAATATATTCCACAAGTTTATAAATATCATTTTTAAAATCATTTAAGTAAATAAAACATACTTTAAAATACTCTACAAGTATTCTATGAGTTTGTTGGTCCAACTAGCACTCTATTCCGAGTTATCAATAAAACTCAAATGAATATAGCTAGCACGCCATTCCACTTTACCAATTGGATAAGATATAAAAGGTGAGATACTCGCAATCCAATTTCTATGGCAACTTCTCTATCATGTATTTAACATAGTCTTACATGTTTGTTTTTGCATTTGAAAGTAATTATAAAGTCAAAACTTCTCTATCATGTATTTAACATAGTCTTATATGTTTATTTTTGCATTTGAAAGTGATTATAAAGTCAAAATAGATAAATATACAATATTCATAACCTTTTGTTCATTTAATTTGAATAATTAAATTTACACTATCTATAATATTTTGTTCATTTAATTTGAATAATTAAGCTTACATTAAGTAATTATATTTATTTAGAAATGGAGAATTTCATAATTTAAATTAATCACATAAATAACTATAAATAATCATTGGCAGATGAATAAAGTGTATAGATTCCCATAACCAAACTAACCAAAAAGACATTATAACATTTGAATATACTAAATGTTTGCAGTGTTGAAATATTGTAACTGTGAAGAATGTTCTATTTATAATTGAGTTATTTTCTTATAAATCAAATCGTTTTTTGTCAATTGATCATGTCAGGCTTTGTATAAGACCAAATCCTCTTTTGTGGATTGGTCAAACCATAGTTATATGGTGTTTTTTTTAAAGTCGGCCCCTAGGGATAATTAAAGTGGTTTTAACCACTAGTTGAAGAAGTTGGCCCAGTTTGGTGAAGAAACATAACCCTAGCACCTTCCAGCCACTATAAATAAGAGAGGATGGTGCTCACTTATTAACTTACTCAGTCACTCATCTAATGCGCATCTTTTGGAGGTAGTTGTAGTTACAAGAAGGAGGAGAGAGAGGTGCATGCTCAATGTTGGATTATCTTTAGTGTTTTGGTCTTTATCTTGGCATTGTGTTGGCAATCTATATTAAGGAAGTGTTTGTTGGGTTTTCTCCCCCATGAGGGTTTCCCAGGATAAAATGATGTGTACCTTGTGATTGTGTTTCTCTCTGTGATCCTATTTGTGTTATTATCTATGAAAAGAATTAAAACTTAACATGGTATCAGAGCTAAACTGAAGAGAGAACCTTTCACTGGGTAACCAAAAACGTCATTGTTGTCATACAAGAAAATTAGGGATTTTTATTGGAAGGGAATTTATGACTAAAAACCATATAGGGAAGTGCACCCTAGCCTAGAGAACTCTTTGGCAGCTTGAGCGCACCTTTTCAGTGGCCATAGCCTCCAAAAAGTCAAACACTAGTTTTGTCTCGTACCAGAAAACCAGAAAACTAGAAAAACAAGAAACCAGAACCAATACCAGAAGTACCAGTCCACATTTTCGTAGGTCAAGTTTCAAGGGGTAAAACTCAAAAAAAAATTAAGTCTAACATCTCCAACCTACTCACCTCAGCCGAGTGCATCTCTTAGTAAGTTCAGAATCACTTTCTGATCACTTTCATCTTTTGGTCATTTTCTCATCTCCGGGTCAAGATGTTTGCAAGAACTAAGCTTGTTGATAAGTTAGAAGGCATGGAAAACTTATGTTCCTGAAAGTACAGAATTGGACTCATTCTTGAAGAGAATGGCCTAGAAAAATTCATAAAAGAAAATGTACCAGAACCCAAAGAAGAAGCAGCCAAAGCAAAGTACAAGAAGGATATGGTTAGGGCCAAAAGGATCATTGCGGATTCCATTAAAGATCATTTGATACCTCAAGTGTCTTCTAAGAATACTCCAAAATAAATGTTTGATTCCCTAACCAGAATATATGAAGGAAAGAACATCAACTGGAAGATTAACTTGAGAACCCAACTCAAGAGTACAAATATGTAGAAGGGAGAAATAGTCCATGCCTATTTCTCTAGGGTTTATCAATTCAAAGAACAATTAGAAGTAATTGGAGACAACCTAGATGAATATGAACTTATAATGAGAGCTCTTAATGGTCTCACAAGACCTTGGGATGCCTTCATCCAAACCATCTATGCAAGAAAACAAAAACTCCATTTTGATATCTTATGGGAAGAATGTGTTCAAGAAGAAGCAAGAGTGGAAAACCGAGAAACAGTACTATTAAGGGATGAAGATCATGCCTTAACTGCTCATACTAAAGGAGGAAAGAAAAGGTCTCATTTCCAAAAGGAGACCCATCTTCATAAGGAATCTCACTCCCTAAAGCGATTCACACACTTTCATAAACAATCTCACCCTCCAAGGAGAATCCATAAATATCAGAAGGTACAAAGAAGAGAAATAGATTTCTCATCTTATCAATGTGATCATTGTGATAAGATGGGACACATTGCTAAGAATTGTCCTTCTAGAAGGGAAGAATACAAGAAGATAAATAACGAAATACATCATGCCCATGTAGTTGAAGATGATGAGCCACCTACAAACATGACTAAAGAAAAGATTGAAGACTATGTTTTATTCTATGCCCTCTCAGGATTTGCGACACCTAGAGAGGATACTTGGCTCATAGATAATGGTGCTTCTAATCACATGATAGGCCAGAGAGACATTCTCTCTAGCCTTACAGAAAAGGACTTTCCCCAGAAAGTCTCACTTGGAGATGACTATCAGTACCCTATCAAAGGAATGGGAGAATCCACTTACAAACTAGATTCAGGAACTTCGATGAAGATGAAGGATGTATTGTATGTTCCAAGTTTGACAAAGAACCTACTTTATATCTCAAATTTAGATAAGAATGGATTCGGGATTGCATTCATAGATGGAGAAGTTCTTATGTTTCCTAAAGGAAAAACCATAGAAGATGCAGTTGTTATTGCAACAAAAGAAGGTGGTCTGTATAAGTTAAAAGTTCTCTCAGGTGCAAATTTGACTCACTCCAATGAGAGTCCATGTGAACTTTGGCATAGAAGACTAGCTCGCATCAACTACAAAGCCTTACCATATGTGAGCAAGGTAGTTACAGGTTTACCAGAATTCAAGGTTACCATGAAGGTGTATGCAAGGGATGCGCACAAGGAAAGAACATAAAGAATCCTTTCCCAAAGAGCGACAGTAAAGCAAAAGGAATCTTGGAGCTCATCCACTCAGATGTATGTGGCCCAATGTCATCAACCTCTCTAAGTGGGTATGTATACTATGTTCCATTTATTGATGATTATTCTCGCAAGACTTGGGTTTATTTCTTGAAATCAAAAGATGAAGTACTCGGAAAGTTCAAGGAATTCAAAGCCTTGGTAGAAAATCTCTTCGAAATAAAAATCAAGATACTCAGGTCAGATAATGGAGGAGAATACACCTCAAAAGAATTTGGAAGTGTTTGAAAAGATGTAGAGATTAACAGGGAGCTCACCACTCCCTATAATCCTCAACATAATGGTGTAGTAGAAAGAAAGAATAGAACAATAATGGAAGTAGTGAAGACCATGATCCACGATCCAGATCGTCCAATGCACTTATGGGCTGAAGAAGCAAGAACAACATTTTATGTCCAAAAAAAATTATCCCATAATGCACTTAGATTCAAAACCCCCTAAGAAATTTTATCTGGAAAGAAGCCAGAAGTAAGCCATCTTAATATATTTGGATGTCCAGTGTTTGTACACATTCTAAAAGAAATAAGAACTAAGTTGGATCCCTCAAGAAAGAAGGGAATATTTTTTGGATACTGTGAGGTCTCTGAGGCCTTCAAAATTTACATACCATGTTACCATCATATTGATATCAACATAGATGTAACCTTTGATGAAGATGCAGAACCTAAAAGATAAATGAAATGTCATCTTGAAGAAGTATATGAAGAATAACCTGTAGCTCCCAGAGTTGCAAAACCTGTGAAGGAAGTTACTGTTACCCATGATGATGAGATTCCATAATATCATGACATGATATAATCTCAAGAACCTCCCCATATGATGATATCTCACAAGAGAAAGCCAGTTTGGGCAAGGGAACTTATTCAAGATGAAGAGAAGTATGGTGCCCCAGAAGGAACCATGAGACAAAGCAAGAAACCTAAGTCATTCTCTAATTATATGGCCTTGATGTGTGATATCATAGAGAAGGATCATACTTTCTTTGAAGAAGCCATTCAGAAGAAAGAATGGGTGGATGTTATGATGGAAGAATACCAGTCCATTATAACGAATGGCATATGGGAAATAGTTCCCAGTCCAAAGAATAAAGATGTGGTATCTTCCAAATGGTTATACAAGATAAAACATGTTGCAGACGGAAGTATTGAAAAATATAAAACAAGATATGTAGATCGCAGTTTTTCTCAAAAGGAAGGCATTGACTATGAAGAGATGTTTTCTCTTGTATCTAGATACACTTCTATCAAAACAATCATAGCTCTTGTAGCCAAGATGAAGTGGAATTTACACCAGAAGGATGTGAAAGCAGCCTTCTTGAATGGTTTTATTGAAGAATAAGTGTATATAGAAAAACCACAAGGGTTTGAAGTTGAAGATAGAAAAATTCATTTATGCAGATTGAAGAAAGATCTGTACGGGTTGAAGAAAGATCCTAGAGCTAGCTATGGAAGAATTGGCAGTTTCCTGACGAGCTTTGGATTTACCAAGAGTAAAGTTGATTCTAACCTTTACTTCAAGGTTATGAATGATGAGCCAGTTATATTTTTGTTGTATGTAGATGATTTATTCTTAACTGGAGAAGAAAAACTCATCACAGATTGTAAGAATAAGATCGTTGCAGAGTTTGAAACGAAAGACCTAGGCCTGATGCATTATTTCTTAGGTCTTGAAGTTTGGTAGAGCCTAGAGAATATAGTACTTAACCAAGGGAAGTATGCAATTGAAATACTGAAGAGGTTTGACATGTTGGAATGTAAAGCCATCAACACACCCATGGAAACAAGGTTGAAGCTCCTGGTAGATACTTCATCAGAATTGGTTGATGCTACTCTGTACAGACAGATTATTGGTTCGTTGATGTATCTGACAAATACCATGCCATATATATGTTTTGTTTTGAACACCTTGATTCAATATCTGGTAGAGCCCAGACGTGTTCACCTTGTATCTAAAAAACATGTGATGAGATACCTTAAGGGTACTTTGGAATATGGTCTCTGTTACACTGGAGATCGTGAATTCAAACTGTATGGATATACTAATTTAGATTGGACTGGAAGTGTTTCTGATAGAAAGATCACTTTAGAATGTTTCTTCAGTCTAGGGTCAGCCATGACTTCATGGCAGAGCAGGAAGAAATCCAGTATTTCTCTCAACACAGCAGAAGCGGAATACATTGGAGCATGTTCCGCTAGTTGTGAAGCCATATGGCTTCGGAAAATGTTGACAGGTCTATTCGATCTAGATATGGAAGCCACTGTGATTCTATGTGATAAGAAGAGTTGCATAAAGATGAGGGAGAACCCTGTGTTCCATGATAAGTCGAATCACATAGAAATCCAGTATCACTATATTTGTGATATGGTGCAGAGGGGAGCTATAAAGCTCCAATATGTTGGCATAGATGAGCAGGTTGCAGATGTGTTCACCAAGCCTCGGTCTCATGTAAAGTTTGAGCACTTCTGAGACAAGATTGGTGTTGTCTAAAAGTACCTCCCTTGAAAGGGGGAGTGATGTTGATGATACTATAGTATCCTGACCAACAACGGGTAGCTCCGTTGGGATTTTATATCCTAGGGGATTGATCATCCCTGGGAAGATCCTAAAGGGCCGGTAAGGATAGTCTGTCAGAGTACCTATGCATGTATATGCCAGTTGTGGTCAGTAGTGGTAGCTTCGTTAGGATTTTATATCCTATGGAATCTTATGATTCATGGGAAGATCCCGAGGTTCCGATAAGGACGGTCTGTCAGAGTAACACGTGGTAGCTCCATTATGATTTTATATCCTAGGGAGTATTATGATTCTTGGGAAGATCCTGAAGGTCCGGTAAGGATGGTCTGTCAAAGTACCACAAAAGTTTGTTGTTGCACCTGCCTCATTATGTTTCCATATGATGATGATGTTGTTATCTCAACCTTGTGTTGATGATTTTGTTGCATCAACCTCGTGATTTTGTTGTTGATGTTGTATCAGCCTCATGTTGTTGTTGATGATGTTGTATCAACGTCATGTTGATGTTGTTTATGTTATATCAGCCTCGTGTTATTTTTTATGATGTTTTATCAGCCTTGTGTTGTTGTTGATGATGTATCAGCCTCATGTTGTTGTTGATGATGTTGTATCAACCTCGTGTTGATTGATGATGTTGTATTGGTGTTATACTAATTGATGTTGATGCAAATGATGATGATGTTATTTCAGCTTCATGTTGATGATAATAATGATGATGCTACTCCATCTCCACGTTGTGAATGATGATGATGCTACTCCATCTCCACGTTGTGAATGATGATGATGACAATGTTGACATTGCAGATCCATGCTGTGAACGATGATGATGAGAAAAATTGTTGATGATTTATAGATGTGTCAGTCAGTGTTCCAGATGTTGATGATGTTGTTTCCCTCTCTTTCTCTTGATGATTTTGTGTTGGGTTATGTCAGTGGAATACCCTTTTTGTTAAGGGGGAGTGTTGAAATATTGTAACTGTGAAGAATACTCTAATTATAATTGAATTATTTTCTTATAAATCAAATCCCATTTTTTGGATTGATCATGTCGGTCTTTGTATAAGACCAAATCCCCTTTTGTGGATTGGTCAAACCATAATTATATGGTGTTGTTTTTAAATTCATCCCCTAGGGATAATTAAAGTGTTTTTAACCACTAGTTGAAGAAGTCGGCCCAGCTTGGTGAAGAGACATAACCCTAGCACCTGTCAGCCAATATAAATAAGAGAGGATGGTGCCTCACTTATTAACTCACTCAGTCACTCATCTAGTGTGCATATGTTGGATGTAGATATAGTTAAAATAAGGAGGAGAGATATGTGCATGCTCAGTGTTGGATTATCTTTAGTGTTTTGGTCTTTAACTTTCCATTGTATTGGAAATCTATATTAAGGAAGTTTTTGTTGGGTTTTCTCCCCCATGAGAGTTTCCCGGGATAAAATGATGTGTACCTTGTGATTGTGTTTCTCTCAGTGATCCTATTTGTGCTATTATCTATGAAAAGCATTAAAACTTAACATACACAAGGATTCAGTTAACTCACAAATAATTGGTGATAAAATTTCATAATGCATCTTTTAATGTGTAAGTGTTATATAATGATATTATTGTTATAACTTTTAGTAATATTGAGAGGGGGGTGAATCAGTATTATATCATATTTCAAATTTTATTTCCTTTCAAAAAATTAATATTATTTGGAAGTTCTTACTTAAATAGCAATACATCCAGAATATAAAACACAACACACAAAACTCATTACACCGGAATTTTTACAAGGAAACCCAATGCGGGAAAAAACCACAAAACATCTTTCTTTATGTTATTTTGCAAGCACCAACTTACATTTTTCAAGTATTCAACTTGACAGGAACCCACCTGTCATAAATGAGGATACCAATTCTCTCAGGAACCAATCCATCGCAGATAATGAGGACACCAATCCTCTCAAGAACCAACATGAGGAAAATGAGGATACCAATCCTCTCAGGCACCAACCTGTCACAAACAATGAGGACACCAATCCTCTCATGGACCAACCTGTCGCAGATAATGAGGACACCAATCCTCTATGAGCTTAAACTCACCCTAGCACCAACCTTCCACCCTGAATTCAATTTAAAAATATTCTTACAGAAATGGACCTTTCTCTACAAAAATTAATTTGATAGTTTCGTTGAACAGTTGTAGGTCATTTTACTTCTCTTTTCGTTCGCACCTTAATCGAATAGATCGCATACTTATTTATAGTGTTTTTTCCTGATTTCCCTTCCTGTATGTGGACACATAACGGTTACATTGTGGACAAATTTTTACCAGATCAAACTTATTTTAGTTACACTTATTTCTAAATAAAGTATGTGGATGCATGAGAGTTACATTGTGGATATATTTTGAGAAAATCAAAGTCCAATTAGTTATATGTAGAAAAATATTGTTTAGGGTATTTTGACTAACTCAAACAGAGAAAATATTTCTTATTTTACCAAATCATCCATTGTCATAGTAATTCACATTATGGTTTACAAAGAATCTACTACGTAGATAGAATAAGGGCTCAAGATATTGATCGCATGTCGTCAACCTGTCGCACTTTCCTTACAACATAATCACCCAGTTGCGCCACCATATTATGAGCTCGCCCTGGTGACTCCAAATTTTCACTTGTCCCATCGTAGTCCACTCTCTCACCTGTCTCTTTGCTCAAGGCACCCTGCGATCTTTGGCAACCTCACATGGTGACACATGGAAGGCAGGTGATGTGGCATGACAAGTTGGGAGGTGATGGGAATTATATATATATAACCACACCATAAATTATGACATGGTCGATGGGGTTTGACCCCATGACTTGCCAATCAATATGCCAACATACTAACCATTGCACCAAAGGCGTAGGGTTTAGTTATGAAAGTCACAAACAAATAAATAAGGTGTGACCTAAAGTGTGGATGGGAGGTTAGGGCTTGCACCTTATTTAATGGGCGCATGGACTGAGACAAGGACAGATAATGGCATATTACAGTGTCTTGAATTTCATGCCCAAGGGTAATTATACTTGAAGGTTGCATTGTAATATGTGCCATGGGATTCTGACACGGAATTTTATGAAATTTATACTCATTTTTATCAAAATTTCACAAGGAATTTGATGGTGCACTATGTTTCTGAGTTTGAGAAATGTGTAAAATGGTCATTGTAAAAACACAAGAATTTGAGCATTAATAAAGAGGTCTCTATTGGAAGTGGACCCAGATATGCAGCCCAAATTGGGTGAACTCCGTTATCAAACTTGTGTATGTGATTTCAATATTGTTGTTCTATTTCCACTCAGTTGTTTGCAAGTTGTTTATCATTAAAGTGTATTTGGGTAGATAAGTAATTCATATGTATTTTTCAATCAGTCAAATGATAATTTTTATTTTTAAGATCAAGTAGATGTTTATATGAATTGAATACTAATTAAGCATCTAAGTATTTTTTGGATCAAGTTGGTATCAGATCTAGGTTTGACAAGTGGTTGCAAGTGGATGCTTACAAGGTCCAAATCCAGGAGAGAAGGAAAAATTTATAATTACAATACTGCAATTGGTTCAAGAAGTTTTACTCATAGAAGAGAAATGAATTCATCGAGAAATTTGGGTCCTTACAACTCCGAAGATGATTTCTTTGAGTCTTCTAATTTAATGAAATCCATGGTGGAAGAAATGTACAAGTGTCAAGAGAAGGCCAAGGAGGAAGGTACATCGAAGAAAGTTGAACCATTCAAAGAGGAAGGAGGAGGTAATGAAGGTGTCCCTTCAAAACCCTCCTCACCATCATCCTCAGCATAGTCTTGTTCTGAGGGAAGTAAACATATTTCACATAAAAAGAATCCTTCTAATAAGTCTGATCATAATCTGCCTTTATTAAAATTGGGTGTAAAGTTAGAATTTTCCACCTATGATGGATAAATGAATGCCGAAAAATTGGACAATTGGATTAATAAAATAGAGGTTTATTGCAAGGTTCAAAAGATTGTGGACAACGCTGCAAAGATACAATTAGTTTCTCTTCGACTTAGTGGCACATCCTTAATATGGTGGAGATTAAAACTGAAGTTGATCTTGCCCAAAATGGTAAAGTATTCTTCTCTTGGGATAAATTTACTAAGGCCATAAGAAAACAATTTTATCCACTAGATTATACACAAATGGAAATTATAGAATGGCAACATCTAAGACAAGGTAAAGGCCAAAATATTCAAGCATATACACAACAATTCAAAAAGAATGCAATTTCATTGTATACTCGAGAAACTCTTCTAAAATATATTGATGGAATGCACTCATATATTCGACACACTATTTTAATGTTTAACCCTACTAACATTGATAAAGTGTCAGTACAAGCGACACATCTAGAGGTTAGTAAGGGGAAGCATGTGATTGAAGATAAGAATCCATACAAGTTTGAGAAGAAACCAAAAGGAAAATGGAAGAGTAAGAAGTGAGCTACAGTAAAGCAGGTTGAATATATACCTACATGTTCCCACTATAAAAAAAAAAAGGCATGAGGAAGCATGGGAAAGTACAGTGTTGGAAGTTGCATCCAGAATTACGACCCAAGAAATTCAAGGATAGAGCGAAGTAGAATAATGCTAAATCATTTGGATGAGATCTAGGGTCGGATTCGGGGGATAAATCTAATATCATGGAAATATGAAGCAAATTTATATCTACTATCAATTATAATTCTTCAGTTCAATCCGCTAAATTGGAAAGTGTTACTAATCAAAAGAAAAGAAGCAATTTTTTCCATGTCAGGGTTATAGTCAAGCATACAAAGGTATATACTTTGTTTGAAATTGGATCTCAAGTTAACTTAATGTCTGAATAAATTGTTAAGAAGATAGGTTTAAATATGACACCTCATAAAAATCCATATCCAGTAGGTTAGGTGTGTGAAGATGCCAAGTTGGAGGTGACAAAACAGTATAAGATCATATTTGCAATTACAACTAAGTTCTTTGATGAGGTAGAACTGGATGTTGCACCTCTTGTCATTTGCAACATTGTCTTGGGTAGTCCATATCTATTTGAAAAGAAAGCTATATTCTACCATGAAGAGAATAAATATCAAATTTTCAAGGATGGGTTTGAATTTATTATTAGAGCTCATTGAATAAAAACTAATGTTTCTCTAGTGAGTACAGGGAAAATGAAGAGACTCGTGAGTGAAAATAAATATTTTGTTCTCATGATAATGAAACAAAAACAAGAAGATATAACAGATGCTTTATCAGGTTGTGCCCCAGATCATAAACATGAGTTGGTTAAAATCCTATCTAATTATGATGAGTTATTTCAGGAACCTGCAGGGTTTCCTCCTAACAGGGAGATTGAACATGAAATATTTTTTCAACAGGATGCTTCTCTTCCTAACATTGGTATGTATAGGTCATCAATACTAGAGAATGCAAAGATAAAGAAGCAAGTTCAAGAATTTCTCAATAAAGGAATTATAAGGCCAAGTTCCTCTCTATGTGGATCTCATATTGTATTAGTTCCAAACAAAGATGGCACGTGGAGGATGTGTATTAACTTCTAAGAATTGAACAAGATTATCGAAAAGAACCGATATCCTCTTCCCAGAATTGATGATTTATTGGATCAGTTAAAGAATGGTGTTTATTTCACTAAGTTGGACATGAGAAGTGGTTACCATCGGATCATAATTGCAGAAACTGACATATGGAAAACTCCTTTCAAGACAAAGTAGGAGTTGTTCGAATGGTTGGTTATGTCATTTGGGTTACGGAATGCACCTACGACATTCATGAGGGTAATGAACGATGTGTTCAGGCCTTAGATAGATGATTTTTTTATCACCTACTTAGATGATATATTAATCTTTAGTCGAAGATGGGAATATCATATGATGCATGTTAAGAAAGTCTTTAAACTTTTAAAGAAGGAGAAAATATATATATATGTCTAAATGTGAATATGGAAAAACTTCTATGGTATATTTGGGTTACATTCTAGGGAATGGTCAGCTAAAGATAGATCCCGAAAAAGTAGAAGTCATTGTGAATTGGCCCAAGCCAACTAATCCCACGGAAGTCAGGATCTTCTTAGGAGCGGTACAATATTGGAGGAAATTCATTGCTAATTTTTATTTCATACCAGGTCCTCTGCATGCATTAAAAAGTGTTAGACGGGTCTTCCAATGGGGAGGAAAGGTGATGTGGCATGATGTTGTATTTCTACTTCGTCCTGGCTATCATTCTTGGGCTTACCCAATTTCAGGTTCTGCTTTGGTTTCCACCAAAACCCTTCTTACAAACTATCGGCCCTCCTGGTAACCCAGAAGGCAACATAGCGCATGGGATGCGCTGCGCAATATCACCCAAGATATTTCTTATGGGTCCACTCATATTATTTCAGCCTGGGGATGAGTGGGGATCTATGATTGCACCCTTTGTGACCTTTATTAATTTACTAGCTAATACATCTAGATTTATTATATTGTTATTCTTACTCGTGCATATAAAAATATCAGACCAAACTAATTCATTCATTTATCTAACATCTACTCATCAACACAAAAGAAGATACATCACATTCGGTCACATAACACATGGTCTACCATGGTTCACCCCTCCTAGGCTACATCCACTAAGATTTGGTTATTCTTCTCTTTTATTATCTTTGGTCCAAAACTATAGCGTCGCGCCCTTTACCACTCTCCATCAAAATGGCTCGAGATATTACAATGATGTTGACTAGATCACACCAAGCTCCTCAGCTTGTGATCTAACCCTCAAGATCCACCTTAATCCCTCCCCTTTTCTCAACAACTTACAAAAATAGATCAGAGTAACAGTATGATACAATGACAATCAACATGGCCTCCTACTCCGAACCTTAGAACAATAGGACAACAGAACTCTGGACCGAGAATACTCGAATCGAACCCCACTTAACCCCCAATATAGACCTCCCAGGTACCTATTTATACATATTTTTGGCTTATAATCCATTATATTCTCTTACCAAAACCCTAACCCTATCCTGGCTAGGTCTTCTTGCATACGTGCCTCGCATGCCTTCCTCTTCTACATGCGTGTCTGTTTTACACGTGCTTATTTTCCTGCATGTGCGCCTTCCTTAAACATGTTGATCCTTTTGCATGCACATCTGCCTCCCACGTTGTTTTTTTCCCTCAAAGTTGTCCTGCACCCAACAGGCCCCCAACACTGACATCGTGACTCGTCTCGAGTAACTTCCTAACTCTCGTGTCTGCCACTGCTTGTGTCAATGCTTCGTACATATCTACTATCCGTTGGCACTACTCCTGACCCTAGCTACTCTTCGTTGACATGGATTCGACCACCTATGTAGGGATTGGAAGTCTTAATATCTCGCCCCCCTCCAATCCTATTTTTTCGAGGTGTGCTTTCGCTGTATCGATTTCCATGACCAATTGTTTTGCCTTTTCCTGTAGGGGCTCCAACTGAGCTTGTCATGCGATTTTTTTTGCATGCACCACTTTTTCTTCTGCCTGAAGGTTCTTCATTTCTGGGACCGATTTATTATTCTATGGAAGTGACATTGTCCTCGATCGTTGCTTGACATCTTCCATTGTTGTGTGCAATTTATCTTCCTTTCCTTGCAGCTCTTGTAGGCTCATGTCTTCTAATAGTTGGGTCCATAGTTGGTTCCTCTTCTCCAGCAGTTCTGCCACTCTATGTATGTCCTGCGCAATGTTTTATGTAGTTATTGTCGCATATTTCTCTCTTTGCACTCAGATTGTTGGGGGAGTCGTAGGTACAAAGCGCTCCTCCAGTTATTTGATCTGATCTTTATATTGTTGCAGAGTCTGTACTATATTTGTTATATTCTCCTCCGAAGATGTTTCTTTTGATGTTGTGTCATCTAAGATAGATTGAAATATTGCATCTATCTGGGTCCCCATCTGGTCCACTTTTTGTTGTTCTATCTCTTTCTTCTTCCCTTCCTGGTTGATGGATTCCTTCAATACCATATTTTCTTCCTGCGTTATTTGTATATTTGTCACGTCAAACATTTCTCTGGACTGAATCTCCTGCGCGACGCTAACATGTAACATATACAATACCTTTGTTGGTATCTTGGGAAACACCAGGCCCAGCATTCTGACATCCTTCACAAGCTTCTGTGTTGTTTCCTCATCGATGAATAACATATCTAGTGTTATGATAAAGTTAGCACTTCCATGTGTTGTGATTTGTATTGTCTCTCTGACAGGTTCTCTTTCTCTTACTGGCATCGGCTTCTCCTCTTTTTTTTTGTTCCGACTTGATCCACAACTATTCTAGCACAGTTTTTACCTCCTGTACCTGTTCCAAAATTAAAGCTCGATGGTTTTCCGCATTTTCCCACACTTTTGACAGTCGATCTTCTACTGTCATGCCTATCAGCTTTACGTCATATGTTGTCAATCATGTTTCCATTTGTTTCCTGTTGGCCTTTTCTTTCTTCCTGACACCAATTTATTTCTCTGATTCTTTCTTCCTTTGGGCCTCAGGATGTTCAGATGCTTCTTACATCCGTGTATCCATCCCGGTATCCTGCTCAACTTCTTCGTCCATGGTTACATATTGTGCCTCTATATTCATTTCCTCTACACTCACATGTGTTGTCGGTCATTCTGATGCCTGCTCTGTAGCTTGTGGACCTTGTGTAGTACCACGCTGTGACTTCTTTTGTGTTCTAGTTTTCTTGTGAATTGATCTTCTTTCCCCCACTGTACCTATTGTTGTTTTATTCTGCTGGCTAATGCTATTCCTTCCTATCTGTTGTGTGGGGAATGTGTTACCCTGTCTAGACTTGTGTTGTTGGGATTGATCTTGGAATCTCTGGAAATTTCCACTCCTCAGGCCACTCTTGGACCTCCATGTGGATGTCTTGCATCATCACACAGTACTTCAGATGAAACCACTCCTTGGTTGGGTCCTTCTTTGCATGTAGCCACATGTTGTGTCGTGATGCACAGAAATTCTCTACCTGTCCATACTCCTGGACAGTTTTTGGTGAGATATTCCATGTATCCACCACATTGTTTTGAATCTTTGTTAAGTACTACACGAACATGTCATTATTGAATTTCTTTACCTTGGGATTTTTTGTGCTTTGCAGCAATGTGTAGCGTGTTGCGCCACATTTTCTTGTACTTGTCAGGAACATCGTGTACATAGGTTTGTGCCACCCCATAAGTGAAATGAGGATGAGTAACCATGAGTAGTGGAACTCAGAGCCCTAGTCTTATGCATCCTTACAATCTTTTAGGAATGAGTTGAGCAGATATGGGGCCCAGCTCATCGAGCTCCCCTTTGCGCATTGGGCCACAGCTGCTACTACTCCTATGAGCACTTCTTATTTTCGTCACTTGCACATTAATTTGAAACCGAGCAATCTGGTTTCAAATCAAGTCGTGGGATCATTGATGTCATTGATCCTGATTCCTCTGTTCCCCCTCTTTGTGTCGTACTTCTCTTTAATCTCATCGGAGATGGATTTTTCCCTAGTCTTGTCTTCTAGGTATTGCTCTGGCTTCTCCCCATCTGTGGGTAGCCCTGTAATATCTGCGATTAGGTCAAAATTGATCACTACCATCCTATCCATCCACAGGATTCCTCCATGCACCCTTTCTGGCAATTGTTTAACACATCCATTTATGTATTTTCGGTGCCCGAAGTGTGGTATGTTGAAGAGGTTCATGATATCTGTGTTGTACAAACCCAAGATCCATTGTCCAAGATCCAAAAATGGTGCACCTGATGGGCCCTCTTCCCTGCTCTCTAAGTATCTCTATGTTGCCAAATCTGGGAACTTTGTGGCATCTGAGACATTGTGTTGATAGTATTTAAGGTCGTCGATTCCTCCTACCATGTTATCCCGAGTTTTCACTTCATTGGGAATTTTTGGCATTACTATACTTAGCTCTGCCTGAGTGCGTTGCACGCCCTGCGTACTTCTTTCTTCCCTCATCTTCTTATTCCCTTGTGGGAACGATACTCCACCCTCTTGCTTCGGTTCCTGCTCTAGTTCTTGCTCCAGGCCCTGTTGCGTGGAATCCATGGTTGGTTCTACTTCCTGTGGCCCTTTAACCCTGGACGCGCCGCACTCCATCTATTCGGTTGTTAAGCCCTAATATTGGCTCATTAACCCTTAATTGGGGCATATTAGATTAGTAATCTTATTTATTACCCATTAATTGGGGCATATTAGATTAGTAATTTTATTTTATTTATGTCGGCTTTAAGCCATTAGTTGTAATTATACCTCCTAGTCTCCTATATATACCAAGGAGACATTTTCATTTTGAATCATCTTGTACTTGAACAT
>ML826121.1:12011-25220 GCA_009831015.1 Picea engelmannii
GAAATTATCTCTTTTTCAAGGCGTTGAGTACTTTTTCTGAGGTTTTTCTATGCTATATTGGTATTTGGTTCTTAACAAGTGCTCATCAACATTCACTCATCTTTTGAACTTCATATTTGTTTCAAAAATGGAAAAAATTTGCCATTGAAAAGTTTTTTCCAATACGATAGAGTTTTAACTTACGTTGACAAAAAAAGTTGACAATTTCCTCGATCACCAATCAAGGAAAAAGTTGAAATCTTTTCCAATCACCTATCAAGTGTTAAGAGTGAGAAAACATCTTTCAATATTTTTCATGATAACTTTTAAACTCGATCTCCATTTTTGGCGTGCCTTATATTGTTGGAAAGGTCTCGTTCAGATCTACAACTTTGTTGTTAATATTTTTGTTGATTCTACATTATTTGTTTTATATTTTCAAAATGAAAATATGAGCATATTTTCAATGGCCTAGACTCCTGATAACATCTTTTCAACTAATGTGTCTGCAAAATCATAACCCATGAAGGGAGATTGAACTAAGGGAAGTAAACTCGAACACATTATTAAGTTGCCAATTAACTTCTTTATGTTAAATGCATTTTATTTGAAATGTGATTTGAATTTTTTCATATTTCCAACTTATATATATTGCAATGAGACATCTTGGTATCAACATTGAAAAGGAGATTATACATTTTAATTTGAAGGCATAATTGAAACACATATGCTCAACATCATGGTGAGGAGGACCCACCAATATACAACAATGGCTTCACAAATTTTATCTACAGAGTCATACTCATCAGGTAATGGAAAGAAAATAGAGCATTTAAACGGATGTAAATGTAACAAGAATAAAAGGATGAAGTACTGACACTTGAAACAATTATGGGATTCTATTTGTCAAAGAGGAGCAAAGAGCATATGTCCAATATGAAAGGAAATGAAGAACCAAGAAACAAACACTTTCTTAGACAATTATTGGAAGGAAAAGCTTCTTGAAATGAAAAACTAGATGGGAAGGAAGATATTTTGTAAAGGGCTATAAATTATAGAAACTTAAAGAATACACGCCTTTTTGGTCTTGAATCTATCTTGTATTGATGTTGAAATTTTTAATGTGGAGAAGCCACCTTTGGCCAAGCATTTTCTGGAAATATTTGATTGCTATGTTGCAGATGTTGTGGACTACTCCTATGTATCTGCTAAGCATTGGGGTTACTGACAGTTGTAATAATGTCCTTTACACTATTTTCATGTTTAGAGTTTGTCTCCTTATTTCTATATTCCAAAATTTTGTGTCTAAACCTATAGGTGCAAAGTTGTAAATGATTTTTTAATATTAGACTATTATGGTTTCACAACTATTTACTTATATTTCTACTTTTATTTTCACAGTCAACTTATTTCTGGGTATAACAGTGGTGATATGTTTGGTTCTATGTTTTCTTTATCAATTCTATTAGTATGTTTGGATGCTTGGATTTGCATTCATGTATTTTAAATTAGTCGTCTTTCATTTTATTAGATTAGAAAACCCCAAATCGATAATGGATGTCAGGCTATAATTCAGATGGTTTCTATCAGGAAAGGTATGGGCAGAACTGTAACTCCACACTTAATGCTTTGTATTAACATAAGAACACATATAAATACAAATCTAAGTCACAATTGGTCTTCACCTTCCATGTGACTCTTCCTATCACCTACGACTCTTCAAATTTACAATAATATTTACATAAGTAACACAATCCCAATGATTATGTGTCCAACATTCCCCCCTTAATCCGAAGGGGTGTTTTTGAGTCCAAGAATCATTATGAACTTTTCAAAATTTTCTCTTCCAAATGCTTTGGTGAAGATGTCCACAATTTTCTAATTTTTGGAACAATGTCTCAAGTGAATAGTCTTGGCCTCTACATGATATCGAATTAGGTGCTATTTTGTGTTGATGTTCTTAGTTCAGTCATGGAATCTGGGATTCTTAGTCAACTTGATTGCAAAAGTATTATCATATAGAATAGGAGTAGAATTCACTTGTTTCTCCTGCAAATCTTCAAGTATTTTCCTGAGCCACACAATCTCTTTCGTTGATTTTGCAGTTGCCACATATTTTTCCTCTGTTGTGGAATATGTTGGAACTGACTGTTTGCATGACCTCTAGGAGACAACTGTTGATCCAAGACTCATGAGATAGAATGAAGTTGACACTCAATTTTCCTTATCCACAAAAAATGTTTAAATCATAATATCTAATTAGTTTGAAGTCATCCACCTTCCAGTACCTGAGTCCAAAATATTGAATTCCCTTCAAGTATTTTAGAAATATTTTTTCAACAAACCAATGTCCTTCACAATGTTTTTGCCTGAACCTAGAAAGAATCCCATCAACAAATGAAATATCTGGTCTGTTGGTGGTAAGATACATAAGACTTCCCATAAGATGCATGTACTTGGTTGCATCCTCAAATTCATTGCCTTCCTTTGATGTGAGCTTCAAATTATATTCCATTGGAGTGGAAATAGGATTACACTCAGTCATGGTGAACTTGTTCAACAATTCCCCAACATACTTCTTTTGGGAGATAAATATGTACTTTGGATTTTGATTCACTTCAATTCCCAAATAATAATGAATATGTCCCAAATATTTCATCTCAAATCCTTTCTTCAAATCTTTCTTTATGGATGCAATATAGCTTTCATTATTCCCTATTATCAATAGATCATCTACATATACTACAAGATATACAAAATTTTTTCCAACTTTCTTGACAGACAAAGTTGCATAATCAAGATTGTAGTGCTTGAAATTCAAATTCAGAATATGCTTAGTTAGATTTTCATATAAGGATCGTGGTGCTTGTTTCGGGTCATATAAAGATTTGATGAGATTGCATGCATTTCGTTCTTGTCCTTTCACAAGAAAACCTTCTGATTGAGACATGAAAATAATCTCTTTCAAGTCTCCATTCAAGAAAGTAGTATTCACATCCATTTGATGAATTTTTCATCCATTCTGTGCTGCCATGGAAAATAGAGTACCGATGGTAACCCATTTTGTTGTGGGGAAAAAGTATCCTCATAATCAATACCTTATTTCTATGCAAATTCTTTTTCCAAAAGCCTTGCTTTGTGCTTGTAAAGTGAGCAATCAGATTTGTACTTGTTCTTGAATACCCACTTGCTGCCAATTGGTTTGGTTTCAAACTTCCACATCCCATTCTTGATGAGATAATCATATTCATTATACATGGCTTCTTTCCACTCATCATGAGAAGTGGTTTCTTCAAAGGAAGTTGGTTCAAAGTTAGTAGATAAATTCAAATCACAATCATATGAAACATCCATGTCATCTAAATCACCTGAATTTGAATTATCTACATCACCTCCATCTTGTCTTGAGGAACTTCTGGTTCCTATATTTCTAACCTCACCAGGATGAACACTTTCAAGTGTTTTTATGAGCCATTTTGGTGGACCTTTATGAGATGGTCCAAGTTGATCAATTGATTGAGATGGTGCTAAATTCTCATCAAGACTCAACTTTTCAATCCTCTCAATCACATCATCCAAATGAACTTTAGGTTCTGATGAAGTGGTTGGAACTTCTTCATGAGGGGGATATGGTGTTTTAAAAGAAAAGGAGATTCCATAGATTAACAAAAGATAGGGACCCCCCCTTCAAGATGTGGATTCTCATCAAATTCATGATATGTCTTTACACGAGTGAATTTGTCGAGATGATCAAGCTACTGCTCAACTATTTTTCATTCTTGGAGGATTCAAGAAAGATTACATCTATGGAAAGAATGAATTTCTTGTTTTTCTCATCATGAATATGATATCCCTTGGTGGTATTTGAATACCCCAAGAAGATGCACTTCCTATTTCTTGCATCAAGCTTGTTTCTTTTCTCTTTAGGAATAAAGGAATAATAGGTGGAACCAAAGACCTTGAGATTCCTCACTGAAGGAATGTGGCCATACCACATTTCACAAGGAGTCTTGTTTTCAAGAGCATGATATGGACACATATTTTTCACATAAATTGCACATAGAACAACATCAACCCAAAACAACAAGTTTACATTCTTGAAAAACGTCATGGAACAAACCATATTTAGGAGAGTCTTGTTCATTCTTTCAACTACACCATTTTGTTGATGATTGTATGGAACTGTGGTTTGATGCTTGTTCCCATGTTGTCAAAGGTATATTTCAAATTCATTAAATGTATATTCTCTTCCATTATCAATACGAAGAGAGATATGGAAGTAGAATCATGAAATGGTTGTTTTCTATGCTTTCCAAGGATACACACATCACTTTGCTTCAACTGTTTAGGAATAATAGGTAAACCAGAAAAACCATTATTTTTCAGTAAATAGAGATTGTCATAATTAAAATGACCAAATCTATCATTCCACAAAAGACTAGATGAAATTTTACCTTCACTATGATGAGAGAGGTATGCAACAATTTATGCATGAGTAGATGTTCCATTCAGTTTCAACAATGTCCCATATTCCACTCCAACCATGACAATTATGTTTTCAGAATCATTCCTTATTTCAAATTCTCCACTGAAGATATGAATAGAGTTGCCTTGCTATCATATGTGCACAAGGGACAACAAGTTCCTTCACAACTCAGGAAGATAGAGCACATCATGCATAATAAAATATGGGAGTCCAAGCAATTTAAGCTTGATAGTGCCAACTCCCAAAGATTTGAGACTTTATTTATCTACAAAATACACTATGCCATAAAAATTCTGACTGAAATATTCAAAAAAATCTGTCATGAAGGTCATGTGGTAGGTTGCACTTGTGTCAAACACCCATGCATTTCTCCAAGAAGCAAAAGTAGTGTTAAAAAAATATTTGTTTACTCCTATATTGAAATAGAAAACAATATAATCAGTAGATTCAAGTTCTTTGCCTTTCTCCTGATCTGATGTTTTACCTTTATCTTCTTTCTGATTCAACCATTCTCTTTGATAGTCTAAATAGTCCAATTTTTCTCGTTCTTGCAGTCTACCCAGCCTTAGCTCCATGTCCATTCGTCTCTTTATTCTATTGATGTCTAGGATTTTCAATTGTGGTAGTCAAGTTCATATTTACCCTTAGATCAAACATGTCTCCATGTAGGACCAAAAATTTATGGTCATATTCTTCCTTTTGGGTTTCCAATTCACCTTGTAGGGACTAAGTTGTCTGTCATTGCTCTCCTAATTGGTATTGTAGGGTTTGAATTATCTGTCTTTTCTCTTCTATTGACCATTCGATGCCAATACTCTTTTCTCCATGAAATATCTCAAGTCTTTCACAATTCCATCGAGCCTCCATTCTAATTTGTGGATTCTTTAATGACAAATGTGAACACCATCAAGGCTCCCCAAGGTATTTGAAAAGTAGTGGCAAGGCATGTTGAGATGAACTAGATGAACTTCTCCAATAATGAAGAGGATGCCATAGTAGATTCAAGCCTAAACATATTGGCCTAAGAAAATCATAAGAAGCTTCTCAGTGCATAAGAGTTCTTTCTTTAAAGATAATGTGATGGGGAGAACCTGAAGTTCAGGATCCACTCTTTGCGAACTACAACTGAAAAGGTTCTTGTATCCTCTCCTTTCTATGGGTTCTTCATAAATTTGTATATGTATATATAACTTTGTGTGAATTATTGAATCGGTAAATTATGCAAACCATATGTATCTTGCTCATAGTGGTTGTTGCCTGCCAACTTCAAAGGATCAATAAATTAATAAAAGACGAGAGAGGAGGCGTAGAATGATATCAACCAAGATCTTTGTTGGGCTTAGTATTTTATGGGAATTAAAATATTATGAAGCATTTTGAAAATAATGAAGTTCTCAAGGCTCTCTACATCAAGGTTGGTTGGATTGTATACCAAGACAAAATCATCTATAGACTTGGTGCACAAGGATCCCATAGAGGGAGGATTGTGGAATATCTTTGATTCCTTCTGCTATTGTGACCACCTATCAATATGGAAGAGAGATCTTGTTGAATTTATCTCTAATAACCCGAGGGTTTTTAGCTATATGGAGTTTTACATCACCACCAAGGGTTTCTATAAGGATGAGCTACTTGACATTCAGGGTTTTGGTAGGCTTTACAAGGTGTTTTTTCCTAGCGATGGCTCTATTGTTGCGGTGAAATTCCTTTCCAAAAACATTGAGCACAATATCTTGAAGAATATTTTTGAGGCCCTTCGAATGAGAGAGGGCATGGGAAATCGATGAGGATGAGTGCAAGGAGAAAACCTAACCAGAAAACCTTAATAGTGTGGAGATAGATTTCATAAACACTGAGAATATGAATGGGAATGTGTGTGAGAGAGAAATGTGAGAGGGATGAGTAACGCTCATTTTCAATAGAATAACACACATGGAATCAACTAGAGAGGCTAATAAGAAGGAAGAGGGATAAGTAGGCAGCCAGGAGGAATTTTCTACACTCAAGGGGAAAGGAAATGGCAAGAGGAACTATTCATGAAGTTAATTTGTGCTATGATACCACTATCAAGCCAGTATGGTCAGAACTGTAAATCCACTCTTGATTCTTTGTATTAACATAAGAATGTCCATAAATACAAATTTTAGTGACAATTGGTCTTCACCTTCCATGTGACTCTTCCTTATATCAACTACGACTCTTCAAATTTACAATGATATTTACATAAGTAATGCAATCCCAAGAATTTCGTGTCCAATAGGTTCCCTATACGAAACCAGGAGTAGTTTAATTGAGACTTCTCATTGGGGTGAACCCCTTGTTGTTGAGTGGGACATTTCGACCCATCAATAGAACTAACACTAGAAGGAGGGTGAATGACAAGATGATCCATGTGGAGCCATTTTCTTGAAATGCATTAATAACCCATGGATCCTCTCCATATCCTTGTATGTGATCATTCTTTTAGTCTTTTATGACCATTACATGTTATTCAAAAGAAAACAATAGATCTCTTGTCTAAAGTCAAATTTTATGGTGAAGGGGAAACCCATGCGTTTAGGAATCTTGGTAGATTTATCCTTTCATGTCAAAATATAAAAAAAAAATTCAAGAAAATAAAGTATGGAGGTTGTTTACCCTCACTTTGGAAGGATGGATTCAAGTTTGGTATAGGGAATTACCAACCAAATATATTCATTGTTGGAAACAATTTGTGGAAGTTTTCGTAGATGCATATGCTAACTATAACTATGATGAATTATGTTTTTGTTAGGGTCCTACCATAACCCCCTCACTTATATACTTTATTAATGTATGAGGCCACCTTCCTTGAATAACGTGCATTAAATAGTTAGTTATAGTCATTCATTGTAAAAGGGTTCATTTTTATTAACAATGTACAAATTAGTTGGTTAGCCCTCATTATAAGGGGCCCATAGGTAGTTAAGATTCTCTATGGGTAGCAATATATTGAGTAGAAGGTTATGTAACCTTTTTTCAAGAATTGCTATTGTATTTTGAGCATTTCTCTTGGAGGTTGACCCCTTGAAGAGGCAAGTGAACATAGCTCTTTATTTTTTATTATCAACGAGATAATTCTTAGGATTAATCTCTCTTTTCTCTTGTGTTCTCAAGTTTGTCACTAAATTTTATGTTATTTCTTTGAATTTTTGGGGTTAAGTACACTAGAATTGGTATCATAGCGCTTTCTTGGGTATGAAGTGGGTGAATTTTTGGGCATAAAGTGGGAATTTTTACTTCTTCTTCTCTTATTTATTTATTTTTTATTTTTATCTCTCTGATTTTTGGTGGAAAAAAGAGGATGGTATCATTCAAGTAAATTTATAAAACAATTTTTGTATAATTTGGAAATTAAAATTTGAGAAATGAATAATTATCGAAAAAAATACCAAATTAAAAAAAAATTGTCCAAAACGGAGTCCGACAAGTGGAGATATCATTGATTTAAAATTAAACTTTTTCTAGGGTTTTTCTTGGGAAGGCTACATATTTTGTAGATCATATATCTTTTGATAGAGTACATATATTTCAGTAAAAGTAGTGCCAATAGATCTAGAGAAGCTGTGGAATTTCATAATTGGGATCATAATAACCAATCCAACAAGTATAACATAAATTGTGATCATTTTATATTTTTAGCATCAAACCCTACCTTGCACAAGATATTTTCTAGTGATCTTCAAAGTTTTTTCTAGGGTTAGAAAGATCACAAATTTTTAAATTTGTGTGAGATGTGTTATGGTGTCTTTAAATAACACAATGATCTATCATTCAGTGGCTAAAACCGCGGTAGGGGAAGAATACGTGTAGGGAATACAAGTGGAATCACATTGTTGGAAACCCTTATAAACCCGTTTGGTACCCATTCTAGTATTTCCACATTAGACAATACCTATATACATAATATCACTTCCACATACCCTTAGGTATATGGAAAGTCCCCTAGGTATACTTGAAACCAAATTTAGATAAACCAATTGGTTGTCTTGTTTCTATTGTAAACTAATAATAAAACTAGGGAGATCATTCTCTAGTACCTAGGCAGTGAAGTAGTACGGGTAAGGGAACGATTGATCCTCTTTAGTTAGTTACCTAAGCTATTGGGTCGAGTACTATTGTTGGACCCAACACATATATCAGAGAGATATGAAACCTGTCACTCCCTTATCCTTAGTACCTAATAACCTTTTTTAGTGAGCTCACCCATGAAAGGTACCTATAAACCACCACATACCTCTGGGGGTCCTGTATCTAGATCCAAAATGATAGCAATGGTTTTTAAAAATAAAATCTTACCAATTGGATAGTAAGATCCCCCTAGAATATTCCTATTGATCCTATACATATAGTGGGATAGACTTCCATGGTTCTCCCTAGATCCAAACAATATGTTTCTATTTTATGTTTCAATTCATAATTCTCATTCATAACTACACATCAATTCACTGTACTGCTAGAAAAACATACTCAGTCTCTACATCATATTAGGTATTTGAAGCGAGGGTGTCGTACCCCCTAATACATCCTCCATTTCCCTCACATTTCATTTGAGTCCATCCATCCAGCTCCCAACATAATGAAATTCATCTACACCATGGGGTGGCAGCCTGGCTCACTACATGTGCGTCCAAGGCCCCACCCATTGACACCCCATCTGGGGGTTGGTTATTGATATCATTAAGTCAGTTGAATTCCTCTCCGAGTTAAGGGGGAATTTAATTTGACCACTCCCACACATTTGAAATGTTTTCCTGTGACATTACTTCATTTTCCAAACAGTCGGCTAGAGAATTGGATTTCCTTCGAATGTGGACTGGGATGATCATCGGAATTTTCCTGACCGGATCATCAACGTGGGAGATTCTAGAGGATAATAACCAATTAGTAGATATTTTATTTTTTTGTATCCCAATTAGGATAATAACCAATTAGGATAATAACGTGGGAGTCTCTTTCTACAATCAAATTGTTGTATCCCGTTTATGTTGTGATTTGCATACATGTTATCAATCTTGATAGTTCTACTCCATTGTTGGAGTTGTTACTCAGTCTAATTGCATATATTGTTTATATTTATCCTATCAAATTGAGGAACACCCTCATTCCCCTAAGGGACCAGGTTTTCCCTTTGAGGCCCCATCAAATTCAACTTAAGGTGAAAAATTGGTGAAGGTTACCAAGTCTCCTTAGACCTACACCTAAATGCCATCTTAGAAAGAGAAGTGTGGTATTGGAGATGACCAAATTTCCAGTTATTGAATATTACCATCTCTATTATGGAAAGATTCCAATCTTCACCTGACCATGTAGATGAAGCAATAGATTCCCATACATTGGATTGTATAGACTCCCAAACTATCATCGTTGTTTGTTGTTGGTGTTTGAAAATCCTTCTATTACATTCCTTCCAAATTTTCTAGAGTACAAAAATAGGAAAGGTATTCCACACCTTATAAGGATCGGGTTACGACATGGATTCATCCTCCATCCCTCAAGGGTACTAATTATAGATTTTATTTCCCTATTAGAATGTCGAAAGAGGACTGCTCCTTTGTCCCATATAAGAGAAGCCTCTCTACATTCATTTGAAATGTGATATGTTGTTTCTTCGTCTTCTCTATAGATCAAACAAATTTGTGGGTCAACATATCTTCTCCTGATGAGACAATCCCATTTTAGTGTTTTCCTGTTGACCACCAACCACAAGAAGGTATATATTTTTAGGCAAAGAGTCAAGTTCCAAACATTGTTCTATTCCTCTATCCTTTCTACAGTATTTACCCTTCCTACCAACTTGTATGTTTCTCTGACTTTTAAATTGCCATCCATTTTCTTCCCCCATTGAAGAATATCGAGGCCAATCCAAACTTTGATTTTTCTAGTCTGCAATTCAACTTCCATATTTTTTCTTCTTACTTCCCATGTGATCATCCAAGTATCACATCCTTTCCATTTTATTTCTGAGAGGTAGGGGCTACCATGTCGGTCTCCCTAGTAGTGAAAAACATGAGTCCAACCTTTCTGGATAAATGCAATTTTTCCCCACCGAAGTTGTTAATTTTCTCAAAGGATTGGATTTTTCTCCCAAGCATCTTCCCAAAAGAGGGGAAAATGTCCATTTTGTATTTTCCAAAAAAGTTGTACTAAACTAGTTCTTTGTTACTCCATACATTTTTCCAAATCAATGATCTCAGACAATTTCCTTCCATTCAAATCAACTTTTTTGGAGGGGTATTGACAACATACTTCATTCTCTATACCCTATCCCATATATCTTCATGATATTTGATCCATATCCACTATTTTTTTGTTTCTAGGGATTTATCCATGAGGAGTGTTTTTTTTATATCAAGGAAATCAGATTCCTTGGGGACACACAACTTGTTCTAGGCTACAAGAGCCCACTTTTTTCCCTTTACTTCCCCTCCTCAAAGGAAGGCCCTCTATAGGTTTCAAATATTCTTAATTATTTTCAAAGGAGAAACCAAAATAGAGAAGAGGTACAGGGGCATGGAATGGAGCATAAATTTGATTAAAAGGATGAATTTGCCAAGGAGGGTGAGAAAGAATTGGGTCTATCTCGACAACTTGGGTTCAAGTTTAGTTAAGAGTCCTTCTCAGGAAACATTTATACGGGATTTTTCCAATAGAGGATCCCCTAGGTACTTAGAAGGAAGGGAATCCCTATAAAAACCCAATAATCTGACAATATTTCATTGAATCGACAAAGGGGTGTTACAAAAGAAAATCTAGGTTTTTGAGTGATTAATGAGAACCCTGGAGGATTTCATGAATAATTCCAAGGTATCCTTGAAAGATATATCTTATTTGATCAAAGGTTCACCCATTAAGAGAGTATTGTCCACAAATTGTAGGTGAGATAGGGGGTCAATGTGAGCATCAATGGGGATCCATTTGATAGGTCCATTGGATTGAGTAAACTTGATAAACCTATCAAGCTCTTTTTCCATAATGATGTAAAGAAAAGGGGACAAAGGGTACCCTTGACGAGTTCCATAGAAAGGATTGAAAGTGAGAGAAAGTGAGTCATTGAAAATGATAGAGAAGAAGGTCGAGGATCTATTCATTGCAAAAACTAAAGGCTGCTAGAATTTTGTGGATAAAGGTCTAATTAAGGCGATCATAGGATTTTTGTATGTCCATCTTGATCAACATCCTAGGTTTCTTACTCATTTTGATAAAATGGATACACTCATGAGAAATAATGATGTCGTCAAGAATGTAATGACCTTCAACAAATCCCCCTTGTTTGAGAGAAATGATTCATTATGGGATTTAACATGTTAGCAATAACTTTAGTAATAATTTTATAAATGGAATTGCATAAAGAGATGCGTCTAAAATTATCTGCTACATTTTCCTCAGTATCCTTTGGGATTAAGATAATGAAATGTTTCATTGAAGGCTTAGCGAATGGTACAAGAAGTGTGTGATTATTCAACCACCTCCCATACGTCTTTGTCAATAATGCTCCAGTAATCTTGGAAAAAATATGTTGTGAAGCCATTCAGTCCTGGGGATTTCACAGTCACCATTTGTTTAACCATCTTTTCCACTTCTTCCAATGTTGCTGGTCGCATAAGGCTATGGTTTTTCTCAGGGGAAACTAGTGTTGGAATGTTTTTGGTAATCACCTTGATCGCTTCTTCTCTATCCATCATTTGTTATTTTAAGAGATTACTAAAGTGTTGAACCAAATCATTCCCAATATATTCACGTTTCTCGAGGGTATCCCATGTTAGAATATAGAAGATGGCGTGCTCGTTTTACCATTGACGATACCTTTGTCACCCAACCATAGGCTGAAGCCTCCCTCCGAGCACCTTAACCTTGACTGAGAATTCCTCCGGAAGCAAACCCTAGGCTAGATAGCCAAACAAAGGGTAGTGCACCTTTCCCCAAGGATAGCGCATCAACAAAGACTAATCAGATATTCCAAACCCTAGCCAAGAGATATTCAAGCCAATACTGAGAACTTGTTGCTACTGCAACTGCACCTGCAACTCTCCTTCAAACCTTCACACAAGACTGCAACTACAGTGCACACCAACTGGGAAAACTGCAATTATGAGATGCTGCAAATGAGAACTGGCACCCTGTATTTATAGTAGTCCTTCCAGTTTTGTTGGGGCCGACTTATCCTTCTGGATATGTGTCTGTTCAGTATATTATTATTATTTCTGTCCAACTTCTTCTCTTGGAGGCTAATAGCCTAATATAAATTATCTTCTTGAGCCGACAATGCTTCTAGGGTTATTTGCCAACTCATTAGGGTTTCTCTTGCTTCCTAGAGTATTCTATTCTCGTCAGGTTCACACGTGGAGGTAAATACCTCCCGCAACTACCATAATATTAACACTCCCTCCTAGCTAGAGAGGTATTTACAGGTAATGGACTTGAGCACAAAAATATACCATATACCTGGTAGTATTAATATAGTCATCTAGACTATTTCATTACTAGATCATGAGCATCACCATCACCATCAGCTACATCAACTCTCAAAACCATACTTCATCTGAGTAATTAGATATGATGCTGGATAAGTCACTCTCACCATAGAGGGATACAAGAGGAGTAAAGGTTCTGAATTGTTTTCCGTCTGGAAAATCTCTGTTCATCATCCATCTGGATGATCATTATCTCCAATAAAATGTTGATAGTCTTCAAGGTAATTAGAACAAGGATAGAGAACAACTGTG
>ML826121.1:36759-64079 GCA_009831015.1 Picea engelmannii
ATATCTTTCCTGAGCGGTAGCGTAACATATTCCCGCGGTATTTCTCCTCTGTAGAAAGATTTCGACAGGGTTGAAATTCCAGAATTCGTGGAGATAGAAAATCTTCCTTAAACCTTTAAAACCCTTTCTTTTGGGCATTTGAAAGCTGAATGCCCACGATCGGTAATCTAGTCGCCCCAACAACTGATTACCTTTCCCTGGAATACCAGTTGGTTGACACCGCTGCCTTCCCGAATTTTTTCTGGTGCTTGTTGACTTGTTGGACGAAGCTAAGTGCTTGACGTTTCCGGTAATATTTTAACAACGCATAGACTGAACTGAACCTTGAAAGTAACTTCCAAGAATCCAGTTCTTTTAGCCTAAGTCTTCTGCACACCTCGCTGCTAAATTTTGGCTTCAAATTAATTTCTTCGAGGAAACCTTCGCTCTGATCGGAGAACACTGTCATCGAGGGAGATAAAACTCTTGAGGGTCAATTCTTAAAGTCCGACGTTGAACGATTCGAAACAGGCTTCATTCGTCGATTCCATTCATAAATTAAAAAGCTGACATTTTAGAAAATGGAATGAATTATCAATGAAATTTTTACCATTGAGTCCACTCGAGTTGTTTTAGGAAGCAAGTTCTCATGTGAAGGGTATTATACAATCGTAAAACTGATAATTAATTTATGAAGCATATGATAATATCACCAACTGGCATTTAGTATATTAGATGGAGTTAATTATATTTAACATTTATGAATAAGGTTTTATAAAAGTAGTTTTACAAATTTTTGGAATTTTTAAAAAGAAGGGAGAAAAATGTAAATCAAATTATAGATAAAAAATAATTTAGAAAATTTGAAAAAAAAGGATATAACGATATGATAGTAAGTCAATTTAAATATTTATATTGAAAGGAAGAAAAATGTAAATACTCTTTTATAACATTAAGGTATGGAAGTGATTAATATCACACTTGAGTATATGCTCTATGTGAGGTAATGAACATTAAACATTGACTCCTTGGAAATTAGTAAATGGAATAATAAGACATCAAGTCCTCAATGAAGTTAAATTTAGGGATATATAACAACTTTAATGATTGATGATTAAAGTATTATATAATAAGTATGATGATATTGAATGTAAGATGACCTATCAATCTTGACAACCAACTCATCAATCAACATAAGTTAGTAAGCATGAACTCTATAAATGATTATTTAAATTAATGAGATTTATGTCGAGGGTATCCAAGGTCATTTCCACAATATTCTTAGTGTTAGTCCAGATTGTCACTAATCATTGAAGAACTTCCACCGAACCATTTTTAATGATCCCCATCAATTCCTCCCATCTGCAATGGTATATGCATTTATCTATCTATTTCTAAGCGAAACTATTTGTTTTGTTGTCATTCAATTTTTAGGCGATGCTGATGTATGATTGATTTAGTAACTAGAATACTCTTGCACCAATAATTATGTGAATGTAAGAATGTTTTAGAAATTGTTTACTTTGTGCCATGAAAATACAAGTGATGATTACTCTTGCACCTTGAATTTAATGTGATGTATGATTGGTTTGTAATTAGATTTCTTGCGCCATGAAGATAGAATTGATGATTACTTTTGTGGCATGAAAATAAAGTTGACGATTACTCTTGCACCATTAATTATGTGGATGTATGATTGTTTTAGAAATTAGTTTACTCTTGCGCCATGTGATAATGTTATTGTATGAATGATAATCTAGATTGGAGTTGTGAGTTGTGATTGATTAAGGGATTTAGACACCCTCTTGTTCCTCAGAACAATCACCATCCCTAAGACCTTAAATGGTCAAAATCAATTGGATGAATCCTTGGCTTGAGCATTGCTTATGTGTCCTGGAGGTCCCAAGCATGCAGGATAGGTTGGACAGGTAGTTATTTAATATTCAGTGATATGGTTGATCTTTATCTATAATTTCTTCAGTTTATTATGATGTGTGGAACTGTGTTGCTTTTTATGTTTATGTGTAGATCATGTGTCACTATCATTATGTTAATGTGTTGGCTTGCGTTGTTATTGATTACGATGATGCGTATCTTGTAATGATTTTAATTATGATGTCATGTTGATTATGCATTGCTATGAATTGTGTTTCCCAATGCTTAATTTTTTTTTTTTTACCTATTGTACTTCGCTATTCGTAGTCGTAACGAAGGGGTTGTTACATATAGTATCAGAGTAGGTTCAACCTTGCGACTTGGGAATCATTACACCGTCCACCGTATTAAACACTTGATTAATGACATATCGCTAATTAAAATTGAAATTTTCCATGCCGGTAATCTTGGATAGAGGACGTTGTGCAGGTAGACGACGTGGTGCTAAGGGAAGAAGTGTGATGCCTCCACTCACATCCACGCATGAGGGGTCTAAACCCCAAGGAGAACAACAAGTCATTGGACATGAGCATATTGTTGTGGGGGATGCGGTTGGATGATGAGGTCCTTTCAGAGGATGTTAGAGGCCCTGATAAACCGACTAGATAGAGATGAGGCCAGGGTGCTTGCACCCAATGAGGGTTCACAACACACTCCAACTGGCAATGGTGACGTTTATAGATAACTTGAGAAGGTTAAGTTTCTCGAGTTCGTGGGTGCCACAGACGACTCAACCTCCAAGACATGGTTGGAGAACATGGTGATGTGATTTTCACTTCGTGACTACACCTACAACATGAAGGTTTGCATGGTCGTCCTTCAGCCGATGGGCAGCGCTCTTCTATGGTGGAAGACGCTCCTACCTCCACTAAACATGGTCATCGAAGAAATGCCATGAGAACTGTTGGCCCTTGACCAATTTTTGGGATAACCTTGGTCATTTTGACCTATTTTGGGACTTCGACAGCCTGTCGAAGACGAAGTGCTGAGCGAAGTAGAGATTGCGGAAGCTAGACCCCCTTTTTGGGTCTTTTTTAGGGTTTTGGGATAATGTAATGGGAAAGGGATGTCAGCCCGTGGGTTTACCCACGTTTAGGCTCACTTTTGTATGTATAAATAGAAGGATAGGCAATGTAAGAAAAGAGAGATGGGATTGCTTAGTGTAATCATTAGTACATCTATGTGATGTTGTATGAGTGCTCTGTGTGAACTGTGTAAGGCTTGCAAGGCTAAGTGTAAGATACTGTAATGCGCAGATCTTATGTCCTATGTGAAGTAAGGGTTTTAAGTGGCTTTGTGCTGTAACCGATTGAAGACACTAATAAAGAAGAAGAGTTGGTGGACGTAGCCCCAGGGTGGGGGTGAACCACGTAAATCTGTGTGTTATGCTTTGTGCTTTGGTTCAATGTGTTTATCTTTGCTTATGCTATGTGCTCTGATATATCCACTTATGCTTTGTGCTTCTTAGATATATATGATTGTTAGATCTGATGTGTATGAGGATGCTTAGTATTGATCTACTGGATATGATCTGGGTTACTATGGTTAAGTGCTGAAATACTGTACATATGAGTATTCACCGCGAAGATCTGTGTTGTCTACAAAGTATAATAAGGGTTAAATATTGATGAACGATCTATGCTAAGTTCTTTGTAAAGATAGAATCACAGATCTGTGTCCCAGCTAAGGTTGCAGACACCTGAGTCTTGCGACCACCCCTGCCTCTACCTCGGGTGAGACTTCATCTTCTTCGTAGGTGTTGCCGAAATGGCCGGTAGTTAGGGTTTTGTTGGTGCGCTCTTGAGCGTTAAACCTTGGGTCCGCCCCTATGCCAACAAATGGTTCAGTTGTTGGGACCTGAAACTGTGATTGCTGGGAACTAGAAAAGAAGAAACTATGTGCAAGGAAATCTCTATGTGTAGATTTGTTGCCCTAGTGCATAGTGTTCTACTTGACTTGTGAAGTTTTGTGCCAAGAAAGAAAGGTCAGATCTGAAGAAAAGAGTTTAGATCTGCAAGAAAAGAGGTTGATACTGAAGAAAAGAAGCAAGATATGAATGCTTTGTACTCTAAGAAAGGTAAAAGTGGAATTTTATGATTAAAAGAGGTAAGATATATAAGCTATGTGCTTTGATAAAGGTAAGAAAGTTCTAGATCTGAAATATTTGTGCTCTGTAGAAGTAAGATAAGTGGAAATTTTTGTTTCTAGAGCATGGATCTAGGTATTTTTGATATATTTTGTCCTAGCTTGAAAACGAGGGCATTGTTAGATGAAAAAAGGTTTGATATGAATAGATCTGATAAGAATAGTGATAGATATGTTATACATATGCATAGAAAGAATTTTTGAGCTAACAATTGGATGGAGGGTCCTAGAAAGAATTTGTTGCAGATTGGCCCCTATGCTCCTGGTGCGAAGTACAAAAGAGGATGGGGATCAATTACAAGAAAGAGAGGATTAACCCTCTATTATAGTTGCAGAAAACAGAGACATCTAGCTAAGGAATGCCCTGGTGGAGGACCTAGTTGTCTTTGTTGCAAAGCTCTAGATCATGAAGTATTGGATTTCCCAAAAATGATTGCTAGGCTCAAAGGAATGAATCTGAACCCTAAGGTAGATCCATAGATAGAAGAACCTCAAAAATAATTAGACAAAGTATTAATTCAAATGAAAGAAACCCTGAATGAACACTGACATGTCAAATTATCATAGATCTTTAAAGAAAAAGAATGCATCGAAGTAAGGATAGGGGACTTCGACATTGATTGTGTTCTAGATGAGGAAACATACATGAATATCATGACAGAAAGAATGTGGAAAGATATAGGGAAGCCTGCCATGATCCCTTCACTAGGAGGAATAGGACTCTTCGGAGGAAAATTGGTAAACCTATGTGGAAGGCTCACTCAGACATCTACGAATGCTAATGGAACTTCGACTGGAGAAGATTTTGAGATTATTAAATTTATTGAGGACAACGCCCCATTTACTATGTTACTTGGAAAACCTTGGATTGACAGAGATCAAGTTGGACGGAAGGAAGAAGCAGAAGTTTTGGAACAAAAGAAACAAGAATTAAAAGATTTTATGACCAAGAAGATTGCATAGTTGATTGAAGAAAAAAAGAACAGATCGAAGGTACTTGACACTAGAGACCCCAATGTCGAAGCTGAAAGAATGTCAGAAGGCTTGTAGAAGATTGAAGCACCTGTCCTAGAGACAGAAGAATTATTACCTCGGAGAGAATCTCAACAACACGCAGTGACTATGCTAAAAGAAGATAGGAATCAGAACGGAAAAAGACAGACCAAGTTGAAGATTATTGGGAAGAAGGCTAGAAAGTTAAGTAAGAAGAGGGAAAAGATTGAAAAGTTACATGATATTCTAGATGAAACATCGTAGAAATAAAACTTGCAGAATGGGAGCTTCGTCGGGATATCAGAACAACGACCTATGGCACTTCGTTGTGGCGAAGAAATATAGCCGTTGGACCGATATACCCATTCGACTTCCCCCCCAAACGAACAGAAAAGCATTAAAGGATCACCACCAAACCATTGTACCTCACCATAATGGACAAATCAATGTTAATGAAATATTCATACCCGTTGCAAGCAGACCGTTGCTGAATTTCTTATTTAGCTCATCGCGCCATGCCCGAAGAACACTTTTGCCAACTGAGAATTCAAAGCCCACAGAACTAGTGATTGTATACAGTGGTCATTGCGATTTGATTGTTCATCCTAGTGCAGTATCTGAGATCATCGTGACCTTGATTATTTTTCCCGAGTGCGTATGTCCAATGAGCTCACCACAGTTGAAGAATCTGTCATATAGGTCCTCCTTGATTTAATGGCTGAGAGAGTCATGTTGGAAAGAGGAATGTCCACTAGAGTCCAAGCATCATCGACAAGAGGAGTAACAACTTCTCCATCCACTGCTCGAGTCGGACCGTCTCGAAAGGTCGATGAGAAGCGAACGAAGCATAAGGATGATCTTGCAAACGCTAAACTGATTCTAATCATTTTTCCCACTTACCTACCCCCTCTGCATGGTGAAATCAACTGTGATAGTGCACCCCAAGAATTCGAGTATTCTATGATCACTGTGTACCTGTCGAAAGGGGTGCGCGTAGTTCGTGTTGATTAGGAAAAGCTCGCATCGTTGAATTTTAGCGACTTAAACCTCGGTGATAGGAAAGTCTATAGTATGCTCGCCCCGCACAAGTATCTAACGAAGACAAAGGGAAGGAACTCGAAGATCATCCCACAGTCTTGGACCCAGAACCTCGCACAGTCAACATTGTTGAATGTCATGAAGATCCCACACTTTGGCAGGCACCAAGAGGTGAATGCATTTGTAAAGTTGCTTCTATTTTGTTACCATGGAGGCAAATTGTGGTTGAACCTATATGTCACAGTGGATCCGGCCTTGGTCAATCAGATCACAGTACAAAGCATGCAAGGCCCTGACCCACAAGAGTTTTATCCTGGAAAGACCACAGACAGAGCGCTAGTAGAAAAGATCAAAGAAACCTATGACAATTTCGAGAAGGGCACGTGAGGATACAAGGTAGCCTCTATTCAGAGTGGCGCAGTGCACCTTGCCTATCATCTGATCGCAAGAAATCTAGTTCACAAGAATTGGCCCACCCAAGTGACTGGATTCGTAGTTGATCTCGCAAGGAAGTGGACAGAAGGAATTCAAATGAATTGGGTGAAGTAGTTAGTGAATCATCTCGAACTAGATTGCAGGGAAGCGCAAGACCAAGCGTATGAGTTCCATTTTAGTTGGCTTCTCATACTGATCGCCTTCATAGCATGGGGTATGCTGGAGGGTGCCACTTTCCCAGAGACCGATCCATTTGAACCTTTGGCTGCGAGGTTTAGTACCCTATGGTACTTGACCGATATGAGAAAGCAATGGTAGTCAAATGTCATCTTCCACATATAATACGACCAGCTGAAGACCACCATCTAGTCTACACCTCACATTACCCCGAACACGCTCCACAAATTCAGACCCTTAATGAAGTTCAACACAGATCACCACTTCATTTATATAACAACGCGAGATGATGAACACAAGAAACAATTGCAGTCTTATTACAAGTTGACCGAGGAAGACATCGAAGAGATCACCAAGGATTGGTCAGCATACCTTCTCATTCCAGTGAACCCCGTAGAGTTATCCGATATTGAGAGCCCAGAGACTGTAACAAATACACCGGGACCAAGAAAAACGAAGAAGCCTGAAGAGGTTCACGAAGTAGACAGTGCATCTGTAAGGACTGCCTCTATCACACCAAATGAAGGAGGTGATGGAAAAGACATAGAAGGTTCATAAATTGAACAACATAAAGGCGAAGCACCACTACCTAGAGATGAAGAAAACTCGTTGAAGAAAAGGAAGGTCTCACCTCTGAAATCTTCCTCTCGAAAGAAGCCTAGAACCCTTGTAACCAATATGTGAACTACCCTCATGTTGGATGACTTTGATTTCATTGTTGCAGCAGTAAATGATGCTTCAAAGGAGATAATAGAGAAGCAGGAAGCGAAGCAGGAGCAGATGTATAACCGTATAGAGATTGAACTCCAAGGAGTGCAACCGGCACTCTAGTCTAGCCGCGCAGTCCCAACTGTGCCTCTAACAACAAGGACAATAGAACCAAGAGATGAGCTAGCTCAACTTCAACGGATTGTTGATATGGTTGAAACTCGCCTTCGACAAGCTCAAGAAAACACATCACAAGCCACCCAGGCTTTGACACAGGTACAGGGAGTACTTGTCAAGAAACACAATGCTGTCGAATGAGAAAAACTTGCTCTTAAAGTACAGTGGGACAAAGAGAAAGAAGAGCTACAACAAAGCAAGGAACAATTGCTCGTAGAGAAGCTTGAAGTCAAGGAACTAGTCAACAAATCACTCTACTCTATGATTGTTATCGAAGTACAGGCTGAAGAGAGAGTTCCACAACAGGTGGAACAATTGGAAGAAGTTATAAAGAAGATTCAAAAGTGCATTGCCGATATAGAACTCCGCATTGTGCCCGAGTCCCCTCAAGAGATAAGAGACCAACGAGAAGAAACTACTCGTAGTGCAGTTGAACGATTGAAATCTCTTTCCTTGGAGTGCAAGCAGCTCAGTAACCAGAGCGACTAGACTTATGAGAACCTTACAGAGAATCTGAAGTTACAAGCACTGGAGTCGCAGCTTCAAGAAGCAAAGCAGCATGCAGATACATTACAGGCATAGCTGAAGGCCCTGTCTGCAATGGATAGAATGAAAAGATCTCATGAACAATGCACAACTCAACAACATATACATATGATCCAGAGAAAAGTGATCGAAGTCACTCAGCGAATCCAACCGATGCAAGACAAGGCATGCATGTTATTTTTCGAGATCAAAAGCCACGGAGCAGAGCTTGAGCAAGTCGTTATCACTGCAAAACAGTGCCTGGAAGGACCAGTAAACGACACAGTGATCCTGGAATTCACCCAGTAGGAGGCCACAACAAAGTAGCAGGTCGAAGCAGCTCGAGCCAAGCTTAAGGCTTTCGAAGAAGAATTGTGCAGACCAGAGTGACTCGAGATGAGTCACATGTGAGTGTTGGGGGCCTGTTGGCCCTTGACCAAGTTTTTGGATAACCTTGGTCATTTTGACCTATTTTGGGACTTTGATAGTCCATCGAAGTCGAAGCACCAAGCGAAACAGAGATTGCAGAAGATAGACCCCCTTTTTGGGTCCTTTTTAGGGTTTTGGGATAATGTAATGGGAAAGGGATGTCAGCCTGTGGGTTTACTCATGTTTAGGCCCACTTTTGCATGTATAAATAGAAGGATAGGCAATGTAATAAAAGAGAGATGGGATTGCTTAGTGAAATCAGTAGTACATCTATGTGATGTTGTATGAGTGCTCTGCGCAAACTGTGTAAGGCTTGCAAGGCTAAGTGCAAGATACTGTAAGATTGTTATAGGAAGCTAGGTGTTGTAAACACAAGGAAGAAGGGTCTAGCGAGCTGTGCATATCTTCTGTTATGTGCGAAGTAAGGGTTTTAAGTGGCTTTGTGTTGTAACCGATTGAAGACACTAATAAAGAAGAAGAGTTGGTGGACGTAGCCCCAGGGTGGGGGTGAACCACATAAATCTGTGTGTTATGCTCTATGCTTTGGTTCAATGTGTTTATCTTTGCTTATGCTATGTGCTATTATATATCCACTTATGCTCAGTGCTTCATAGATATATATGATTTTTAGATCTGATATGTATGAGGATGCTTATTACTGAGCTACTGGATCTGATCTGGGTTAATATCATTAAGTGCTGAAATACTCTACATCTGAGTATTCACCGTGAAGCTCTGTGCTGTCTACAAAGTATAATAAGGGTTAAATATTGATGAATGATCTATGCTAAGTGCCCTGTAAAGATAGAATCAAATATCTGTGTCCCAACTAAGGTTACAGACACCTGAGTCTTGCAACCACCCCTTCCTCTACCTCGGGTGAGGCTTCATCTGCTTCGCAGGTGTTACTGAAAGGGTCGGTAGTTAGGGTTTTTTTGGTGCAATCTTGAGCGTTGAACGCTGGCTCTGTCCCTGTGCCAACATGAACTGTTCGAGGATTGTTTTTGGGAGAGGTAATTTTCAGAGGATTTCATTGAGTGCCAAATCAATGAGTTCAATACCTTACAATAGGGTGGTTGTACGACGCCCGAGTATGAGGCCCGATTCATGGAGTTGCTTATGTATGCTCCACATATGAACACCGAGAATATAAAGGTCAACAAGTTATGTTTGGCCTTAACTTGAACATTCATGTGAAGGTGAGGATCATAATGCCTCATACGTTGCATGATGTAGTCCAGAAGGCCCTCATAGTTAAGGAAGAGTTGACCAGCAAGGGACAGGGTAGGACTCCTGCAAGACCGACTGGACATACGATGTCAGGTGCGCAACAACATCAGACACTAGCCAGACATACATCAGGGTATCAGGATACGTTGAGAGGATTCATGTTCACGATGCCACGATGACCGAATCCTCAACGGGGGGGAGGGGGGTGGGGAATCCCTACAGAGGACCACCACATCAACAACAACGTCATCTGTAACAACATTTGTTTAGGCCTGTTCAGTAGAACAGACCAGGATCTCATGTTGGTAAGCCAACAACTTCTACTTCGTGGACCAGGAGTACTAGGTCGAAGACCGGATGTTGGACATGTGGAGAGCCACATTACCAACAAGATTGTCCAGTTGAGAATGCCAGAAGGACCAGGTCAAAAAGACACACTACAATTGGAGATTTGGGCAAGGTCTACAAGATTCATGCCATGGTGAATAACCACCAGGTCGAGCACATGTCCATTGTGATCGAGACGACAAGTACCATCACTGGCCAAAATTTTAGTATTTGATAGATCCAGGTGCTATAGAGAGATTTATTTCTAGTGCGATGCTAAAAGAAATTATAGTAAAGGCATTCGAGAAAGATGAGTTTAGATACATAGAAATGGATTCAGGTGCCAAACCGAAGGTTGGAGGAGGGGTTACGGATTGTCGCATTAACTTGGAAGGTTTTGTAACAAAGGCCAACCTATGTCACGATATTAGGATCATATGACATCGTGATCGGTATGGACTGGTTGGAATCTCATGACACAATACTCAAATGTAAGACAAAACAATTAATTTTGACCGATAATGTGGGACAAAGAAGAGTGATTGTGGGAAGAAACCAGGGAGTGTCCCTAAGGTTCAATTCTTCCTTACAGCCACGGAAGAGCATGCACAAGGGAGGTAATTTATTGCAATCTTAGTGCTAAACAAAAGGGGCGAGGTAGAAGGATTATAAAACCTTCTAGTAGTGCGAGAGTTTGTTGACGTGTTTCTAGAAGAGTTACCAGGATTTCCGCCCAAAAGAGAGTTGGAGTTTACAATCGACTTGAAACCTGGAACTGAACCACTAGCAAGAACACCTTATCGGATGTCAATTCCTTAGTTAAAGGAGATGAAAATGAAATTGAAAGATTTGTTGGACTTGGTACTTACACGTCCAAGTGTGTCACTTTGGGATGCGCCTGTGATTTTCCTAAGAAATAAGGATGGGTCGTGGAGACTCTGTATTGACTACTATCAATTGAAAAAGACAAGATCAAGAATCAATATATGTTTCCAATAATAGACGATTTTTTGATCAAATGAAAGGTGTGATAGTGTTTTCAAAGATCGACTTGAGATTGGGATATCACCAGTTGCAAATCAAAGAGGAAGATATTCCTAAGACTACATTCAAGACAAGGTTTGGGCACTATGAGTTTACCATTTTACAGTTTGGATTGACAAACACCCCGGGGGTATTCATGAGTTTGATGAATGGGGTGTTCCTCAAATACTTGGGAAAATTTGTTCAACTATTCATTGATGACATATCGATATATTCTCGGACGACAGAAGAACATGAAAAGCATTTGCACTTAGTACTACAGTGTTTACAGGAACATGAATTATATGGAAAACTGTTGAAATGATATTTTTACCAATCAAGGATTCGTTAATTAGGGCATGTAATATTAGGGGAAGGCATCAATGTGGATTGCAATGCATTTTTACATAGAGTGACTTGAACGCGCGATAAGAGAGTTTTTCATAATTACTTAGCAAATACAATTTCGATATTTCTTACATAAAAGGAATGGTGAACAGAGTGGCAGATGCGTGGAGTCGGAAACCATGCATATTCTTGGTGATACCCCTTCAAAAAAATCTTCGAGAAAACATTATAACTATATAGATCGATGATGACTGGTACAAGGAAGTTAGGGAAATTATCAGATAGTACACCAGGATGGTACCAAAGTTTGAAGGTTACATTTGACAATGACAGACTGATGAGGTATAATAACATTATTTACATACCTCCTAACAATGAATTGATAATTTTGATCTTAAGTGAAGCTCATAGAGTAGTGTACATGGCTCATCCAGGAGTCACGAAGATGAGGGCATACCTTAAGCCTTTATTCTTCTAGAGAGGAATGAAGGCATACAAAATTAGTTACGTGGCGCGATGTCTAGAATGTCAACAAGTGAAGGTTGAACATAGACATATGATGGGATTAATACAGCCACACACTATTTCAGAATCGAAATGGGAGGTCATTTCAATGTACTTTATTGTAGGATTGTCGCTGACGACAAGGAGGAACGACTCGATTTTCATGGTAGTTGACACTCTGACGAAGAGTTCACATTTTATCCTTGTGCGTACAATGTATCAGGTACCAGACATAGCTAGAGTTTTTATCAGTGAGATTTTAAGATTACATGGCATTCCAAAAATGATCATATCCGATAGAGGATCGATGTTTACAAGACATTTTTGGACCAATTTCCAAGAGGCCTTGGGGACACAATTGAACTTTAGTACCACATATCACCTTGAGACAGATGGGAAAACATAATGAATGAACCAAATTTTTGGAAGATACGTTGTGTATGTATGTGATGGACCAACAACAACATTGGGAATAATTCTTTCCACTGGTAGAGTTTGCGTACAAGAAAAGATATCAAAACACCATTAAGATGGAACTGTTTAAGTTTCTTTATGGGTGACTGTGTAAGATGCCATTAAGCTGAGATCGACTTGAGGATAGGGTCTTGGTAGGACCAGAAGTGATCTAAGAAATGGAAGAAAAAATGAAAATGATAAGACAAAGGATAAAAGAAGCACAAGATCAACATAAGAGTTATGATGATGCGCATCACGTTAACCGCCATTATGAAGTTGGTGACTAAGTTTTCCTACGGGTGAACCACACAAGAGTTTGATCACATTTGTGAAGGGAGATAAACTCTCTCCTAGTTTCGAAGTTGTGGAAAAGAAAGGACCTGTGGCCTATCGACTAGCCTTTCCCGATTCTCTGACGCGCATGCACGAGGTTTTTCATGTATCTATTTTGATACATTATGTTAGTGATCCTACACATGTGATTGACACAAGTTATTTACAGGTGTCGGACGAGGGTGCACTCACAATGAATCCTATCTGCATTCTGGACCATCACATTCAACAACTGTGGCATCGAACAATCGATCAAGTCAAGGTCCAGTGGGACAATTATAGTCCACACTCGGCTACATGAGAGGACGCATATGATATGCATGAACAATTTCCTTACTTACTTGGATAGATTAGACATATAGATCTTGTCTGACACTTTTAATTACTGCATTTTATATATTGTACAACTTCAAGACAAAGTTTAAAACAAGAGGGGGTGTATGTAACATCTCGCTCTTGCAAGAACGTGTTATTGACTTATTCTTTGAGGACACTTGCATGCAAGTGATCTTATTATAGTGCATGGTTATGGTTTCGCTTATGGATTTTGTGATGATGTTGATGGATCATGATGTTATGTTATTTGATATATATGTATTGACATATGCTATTGACAGGTTTTGCCTGAGTGTGCATGAAACTTGACATATTTTGGATGTCGATGGAATCAATGGACCTCCTTGGACTCCATATTTAGTTAGGGAGTGGATTATATGGGTTTGAGTATTTCATTTATGCATATGTGACATATGATAGATTATAGCATGATTTTGTATATGGATCACTGATAGTATTTTGTTGATGGATGTAGGATGATGATTGCGTGCTAATCTGACTCACATAAGGAGTAAAGGGGCCATGCACATAGACTATATATTGAGGGAGAGGTGTGACAAAGTCTCTGCCATAGCCTACTAGCACTCTCGTCGTGGCTCAAATTGTAAGTTAACAATTACCTAGTTCGAGAGATCCATGGTGTCGTCAGGGTAGACTGAGACACTCACAGATATTTCTAAGGGGTGTGAAATAAGGAAGGTTACTTATTCCTTAGATTCTCTTAGTCTCTCACAAGGTCGCCCGAATGGAGTGCTGACTCCAGGGGTTTGAAAACTACCAAAACCAGTCAAGGGCGAGTGACACCCTTGGAGCACGAAGTGCGTCTTAAAGAGCATGTCGTATAATTAGAACTTGAGTCAATGAATCTAGGTGGCCTAGGAAACATTGAGCGAATAATTAAACCTTGTAAAATCTTGAGCACAACCGTATTAATTAATTAATTAATTAAAGAATGAATTTGGTAATTATGAATCCCTAAGAGTCTAAGCCTTTTCAAATAAAATTTAATTAAGCCTAAGTCAAAGTTTGGGAAAGAGGCTAAGCTGCAATTAATAACTAAATCAAAAGGGGAATGAGGGAAATAAATACAAGAATTAAGTAAAAATAAAGTAGTCCTAATGATTTTATTTAAGGCACATATGTGCAATAAATACTAAAAGGGAATTTTTAAAATAAGAAAGAAACAAAGAGAGAAGGTGCACGCATAGAAAGGAATCCAGAGTCTAGTTAACACTAGTCTAACTAAAGAAGAATTTTATTTTAACTCAACTCAGATTTAGTAAGGCGTCAGTCATTAATTGGAAATAATGAGAATAAAAGACAAATATGAGTGATTTAATGAGCACTTTTAGGATGGTTTTAGGATGGATGAGGGAAATTAACTTTTAATTAAAATAATTTATGGAATTTTCTTGTGCAACTTATGGAGAGAATGACAAGTGTATGTGGGAAATAATTCTTAATTGATTATTTAAAAAGTGAATTAAATGTGCAAGTGAAACATGTCATTAAGGAAACTCCTATAAAGCAAATGGGGAAAATGGAAAAAGGATCAGACTGGTTATGGGAAAGGTTATGCTGCAAAAATTTTGACTGGTTTTACTTGTGAGAGTTGGGATACCTAGCTTGAGAGAGAGTGGTGGCTCTACCTTGCGAGGAAAGTTGAGATCTAGAGGATTTATGGTTGTGTGTGTGGCCCATTTGCATCTCGGGGGGCTAAGGGGGAAGAAGAGTACCCCTAGCGTTGGTAGGGAGGTACCGGTGTAGTATTGACGATTAGCAAGCGAGAGGTCAGAAAGAACACCAGCAACCAAGGATCATCTCCAAGACCATCTTAGTCGGTTATGGTATTCTAATTGATATTTCAATTGTAATGATCTTTAAATTGTAATTATAGTTTTAGAATTGATGTTTAAATTGTAATTATAGTTTTAGAATTTATGTAAATTTTATGGTATGTCTATCAAACTGAAAGGCTCTTGATGGTTTTCATGAAATTTGAAGAAACTTTTCTGATAATTCTATCCCTTCAATTCTTAAAAACATTTATGGTCATTGGTGAATATACATGTACATAATACGAAATTTCGATCGCTGTCGTGATTTTTTATTTCAGAGTTTATCTTAATCTATCAGTTGTATAGTGTGATTTTACTGTGGATTGGATCAAGTAATTAGGGCCAATAAGAATTCCCCTTATAATTGGATGGGCTTGGGAAAAAATCCCTTGAAAGGAGGGAAAACCTTGTCTATGGTTGCATGGGCATCCTAATTTCGTTTAATTTTTATTTGTTGGGATGCGTTGATCGTTGCCTTGGGGGATGCTCTCAGAATTTTTATAATTTTTTTTGGACAAACACGATGGCTACAATCCTTGGTTGTTGTTTAGATTTCTTTTTTTACACTTTATTGTCGGGTTCAACCACCCATCCAACCTCTTAACTTACCTTAAGTTGAATTCTCATGTTGTAAGTGCCTTAAGCGCTCAACCACATACTGGAGCGTCGACCACCCGAGTTGGTAAATCCTTCATAGAATTCCTGGACCATGGCGAGGGAAATAATTTCGAGAGGATACTCGGAGAGAAACAATCCCACAACACTCCTTACTCAACCCACGAGTCTAACTAGTCGGGTTTTAAGGCGGAATATCCTCCCCTCGTGGTCTACGGACCTACATGTCTTCCCCTCGGCTTACACTTTAGTTAGTAATAAAAATTTAAATAACGAACGCAGGAAGAGATGTTGGAATTTATCCTTGCTACCTGTGTTTTTGGATATTTCCCGAAATCATGCTCCTCTGTCTAAGTTACCAGTACTAATATGTTACCATTGGTCATTCCTGTTGATGTGGGCAGTAGTGGAGGGAAGGGTGGGTTGGCATCTCTCAATCACCAGGATCCTAAGACTCCTCCTCGATCTCTTCTTGGAAGCAAGGCTCCTTCTTTTTGTAAACTAGGGAATCAATCTTTCATTCTTTATGGATCATTGCTCATTCATTTCCCAACAAGGAAGTGGTATGTCCTGAGCGAAAATGTAACATATATTTCCTGAGCGGTAGCGTGACATATTCCCGCGATATTTTTCCTCTGTAGAAATATTTCTACAGGGTTTAAATTCCAGAATTCGTGGAGATGGAAAATATTCCTTAAACCTTCAGAACCCTTTCTCTTGGGAATTTGAAAGTTGAATGTACGCGATCGACAATCTAGTCGCCCCAACAATTGATTACCTTTCCCTTGAATACCAGTTGGTTGATACTGTTGCCTTCCTGAATTTTCTCTGGTGCTTGTTGACATGCTGGACGAAGCTAAGTTCTTCCGAAGGACGTTTCCGGTCATCTTTTAAAAACGCATAGAATGAACTGAACCTTGAAAGTAAATTCCAAGAATCCAGTTCTTTCAGCCTAAGTCTTCTGCACACCCCGATGCTAAATTTTGGCTTGAAATTCGATGGACATCCATCATAAATGGAATAAATCACTGTAATCCATATTGGAGAAGAAAAATTTTCGACTAAGAATGTATATAATGAGATAAAATAGAAACTATATGATGAATAGATGTACAATGAGAGTGTCAAATATATAGAGAACCTAAAGGCACATGTGGTAACCATCCATGAAAGGATGCATCCCTTAGATAATTAATAATTGTTTATTATTATTATTATTTATGATTATTATCACTTAATATTGTATATATTTTGTATGTTACATTGCCTTCCCCTTGAAAATGCTTTGTCCTCAAAGCATGATTAGAGAAGCACCTATCTCTTGTTCTAACTTGAATTGACTTCTCATGATCTTTTGTTTTTGTAGTTGCGACACTTGACGAAAAAAAATGATATAATCTTCGAATTCCTAAAGTAATATGTTGCATTTTTTGGAAGTGATCCATCCCAAATCTACTTTCATTGGAATTGTTTGATGATTGATTGTTCGGATATGATTTCTTATTTTAGGCTTCCATAGAAGTTGTTGATTTTGTCTTCGTTCTTTTTCAATGTTGTAGTTTAGCTGTTGGTAAGAAGAATATTGTTTATATCCTTTTGACCTTGTTGTTGGTCATAACGAATCTTGTGATTTGGATGACGATGAGGCACCCGAATCTCTTCTGAATATTGTTTATTGGATCTTTCTTCAACTTTTGATGTTTCTGGTAAATTCAATTGGATCGGTGTTTCTTTCTTTCTCTAAGGTTTGGATTTTTTGAACTATAATCTTCTCTATTTCAATTGATTTAGTCATTGTTTCTTTGTGATCTAGCTCTTCTTGTAAATACTTCTTAATATGTTTTAGATTTTTAATTTGGGTAGGTAAGTCTTGATTATGTCCCCTTAAACGTAAAAGTTCTTCCTTATTTCCTGACTTGTCGTCTTCATTTTTTGATTCCAAATTTTCTGTTATTTCATTCTTTAAACTTTTAATCTATGCAAGCAATTGTTGATTAAGTATTATTAGGCAAGAGGTTTATTCATCCTTTTCGGATAATTTCTTCTCATTCTTTAACTTCTTGATTTGTTCAACCAAGCTTTGATTATGGTTCTTTAAACGACAATTCTCTTCATCTTTCTCTGTTAATTTCTTAATGAGATCACGATTAGCTTGTTCTAACTTCTGATCCCTTTGCTTCTTATCTTTTGCCTCGTTTATTTGTACCAATAACTTTTGGTTATGTTTTTTTAAGTAAGAAATGTCTTTGTCTTTTTCTAGTAATTTTCCCTCACGAATTTTTTTTTGTCTCTCTTCTTGGTTTTTTAGCATTTGCTCCAACCCCACTTGAAATTTTAAATTTCTGTTGTGTTGTTGATAATGAATTAGTTGGTTCTCTAATTATTTTATTTTCACTTCCCAATGCGTGTCACCTTGATTTTCTACTAAGTAAAAATATTTTTACAATATGGACAAGGGCGAGTTCCATTCATAAATCCCTTTTCATACTCTTCCTCTTTTGCACAATAGGGACATTTTGCTGAATTTTTTTTCTTTGTAGATGTCATAGTTCACTTCGTCTTTATTTTTTATAAATGATAAATGTATGAATTTCAAGAACCCACTTTTAAAATGATACACTTCACTTTTTTTTTTAAATCCTTTAACTTTCCTCCTTGTCTTTTTGTGGATATCTCTAACTCCATGATATTTTATATGATACCCTCTCTTATTACTTTTCATATATGAATATCATTTACACAAGTTAATTGGGCACATTATTATTTTGCTAAAATATATTTTGACTTTTTATTTTGGCTTCAACCCCACCACGTGTATATAGAAAGTTGTAAAAAGTTACCACTGTAAATTCTTTTTTTATAGGGTAGGGAAAATACCATGGGACAATTGTTTACGAAAACCATGGGCTTGTAAACCACTGACAGTAAAATCAAAATTTACTCTTCATTTTTCTTTGGAATATTTTCTTTTAAATTATCTTTTCTTTTTTCTTTCTTTCTTTCTTTTTTCTTCTCCCTTTTTTTTCATTCTTTTTGATATCTCGTAATAACTTATAATTTCTTGCAATTGAAAGATTTTTTCTTCAATGGTAATTTTTTATGATGATTTTTTTTAATGGAAACATTCCCTCACGTGGTCAAAGACCTGGATAAATTAGAGAAACTTTGATTTTTTTTTTTTGTATGAGACTACAAGCCTATATGGCCAATGGCTAGGATCAATAACAAATCTTTGATACCAATGCAAAGAACCAATTTGGTTCTTACGACATACATCCATCATAAATGGAATAAATAACTGTAATCCATATTGGACAAGAAAATATATTGAATACGAATGTATATAATGAGATAAAAATAGATAATATATTATGAATAGATATACAATGAGAGTGTCAAATATATAGAAAACCTAAAGGCACATGTGGTGACCATCCATGAAAGGATGCGTCCCTTAGATAATTAATAACTATTTATTATTATTATTATTATTATTATTATCACTTAATATTATATATATTTTGTATGTTACATTATTTAACTTAACGAGATTTATGTCGAGGGTATCCAAGGTCATCTCCACAACATTGTTAGTATTAGTCTAGATTGTCACTAATCATTGAAGGACTTCCATCAAGACATTTTTAATCATCTCACATATTCTAGGTGAGATGTCTGCACCATCCTTTATTCTGAAGCATCAGTGCTTTTATTACATATAAAGCATCAGTGCATTTAATTCATTTAAACACCAATGCTATTATTATATTTAAATAACAATGCGTATTTATTAAATTCCCACCAAACAATTTTAAAACGATATATATTATCGCATGTTTTATGCACAAGTGCATTTATTTTATTTAAAGCACAGGTGTTGTTATTATATTTAAAGAACCAATGTGTATTTATCACATGCCCACCATAAAATTTTAAAACGATATATATTATCGCACGTTTTATGCATCGATGTTTCAATATAATTAATATGCACATGTGCGTTAGTATGCTTAATATGCATCGATGCATACAACCCCTTAAAAGCACCAATTTCTATATTATTTCAGGGACCATTTTGTGAGTTCATAAGAATGCACTGATATGTATATATTTTAATTAATTGTTTTTTACAAATAATTTTTATAATAATATTGGCTTTTATATTTTTGTTATTGCATTTTGATATGGTGATTGCATTAATGCCTTATCCAATAGATTACACCTCTGTTATTTGCAACAATGTAAATCATTCACATATTAATTAATCAGTTATTTGCAACAATGTAAATCATTCACATATTGATTAATCAACAACACAACATTTTACAACATTTGAAATGAAATAAAATAGCAAACCCATTTTATTATATATGAATAAGAGACCCATGGTTACACAAAATGGGACAATGTAAATGTCCACAATAATCAAAATGGAACCAGTACGTAATTGTTACACTTATTGGTAACAAGTCCTCAGGAAATTGGGACATTATGTCCACTACAATAAGAAATATCCCTGATTTTTACAGACCAATATTCCAAAACAAACAACTTGCAGTAACGTTCAATTATATTGATTGTCATTCATCACTTGAACTGTTGTTATTGCTCGTTCTATGCGCATCCCTCATTTCATAATCAATTGTAGGCGATATTGTACTTTGGTTATTTAAACAAATGTTTTCTTGCTCGACTTATTTTTGACATTCAACCTACTCATAGTCCATCTACAAACATAGAAATAAAGTGTAATAAGTAAATCTACGTCTATAATATAGTAGAATATACATGATTGCATAAATTAAAAAGTGTACCATAGAAACGAGTGATTCATAAACCATACACATGCTTTCGAATCTTTGCCTCATGTCGTGTAACAAAATATATTTTGTTGGCTCCTCTCCATACTTTGTTTCCTACATGTTTAATAGTCCATGACAAAGCATAGTCGATATGATTAATGTAAAGGTTTTTTATTGTTTCATTAATTATAAAAGAAAGGAAGTTAAACTACATAGCTACTTACAAATTGTTCAATTAAACCTTGATAATTCAACATATACTCACAACTCATAGTTAACCCAATGTTGTTCAATTTTTTGATTGGTTTTTCTTTGTATGCTAGCACCTATTAGAAGAAATCCATGGACTAGTGTAAATTAATTATTTAAATATAAAATTATCACACCAAATATGAAAACTTAGGTAACGTCGAAAATGTAAGTACTCACAAACTTTGCGATCAACCCTTTTCTTCCTTGTCGTCTTGTCTTATGTGTTGATTGGGTTCCATTTTATTTTATTTTCTGCAACAAAAAAATTGAAAATTAGTATTTAATATGATAAATAAATTCGATGTACATAAAATAATAAATAAATGATCAAATACCTCAGATGCACCTTGTTGTTGGGATGCATTCTTCTGTGATGCAATTATGTTCATTTCTTTTACCATCTCCCTATACGCTTTTTTGGACATTCCTACTGGCGTGTATTAGATTTCCCCTCATTTATTATTTGGAATTTTTATAATCTTCCTGAAAAACGAAAAAGCACAATAAAGTTTTTTGAAATGGATATGAAAGTAAATATAACAAAACAAATTAATTTGGTAAGTATTGAAACATGTTTAGTAATAATACCTTTTATATGATTCTTTTTTGTTATTGTAAGTTTTTTCTATTGGAAATCTCACGGATCTCATTGACCATGGCTCCGAAAATGCTTCTTCTAGTGTACGTATAACTTGATTTTTGGAGTCAATGGATTGATTTTTGTATTGTAAGTGGAAATTATGTCTATACGTTCTTTCCACTATATCCCTCAAAACTCTGTAAAACAATTTTCCCCTCTCATTAATTTCAAGCACCACTCCAGATGAACTAATGACCAAGTCGTCATCATCATTTAAATAATTAATACGTTTTGTCCTCTTAGGACGAGATTCTATTATCTCACTCTCGGTCACTGCATAACATTAAAAAAATGTGAAATCGAGTGTTTAAAACTTGTTAGCGATTAATGTTAAGAAAATCGTTTTTAGTAAAAGGGAAAATAAAAATTTAATGTTGATTACCTTTTGATCAACCTATTTCCTATATTTTCAACATTTCCATAAATCTATTATTCTCTTTTGCACTTAGATTGTGAACAATCTTATCAAGTTTCTTCAATTTTTTTCTCTACATGACACACATTATCCAATACACATCATTACTTTAAACTTACAAATATTTCAAATATATTATTTTGTTAATAAAACTTAAAGAACTTGGCACTCTCTCTTCTTGGGATGAGATACCATTGCACTCGTGGCATTATGATGTTTTCTTTGAACTTCTATCAGTCATCTTGTATAAAAAAAAATCAAGAATCATCATAAATAGAAATTATGAAATTTTTATACAATATAGTATTTCGGTGTGCGTCATTAAACATAATGCACATGGGCATCAAACACATACGTGCATCGTTTTGTACTATTATTCATTGTGCACCGCTAACCCGTACACATATGATACCAAAATCAATACTATTTATTTTTTCAACCAATTGATGTTTTTTATAGATATATGCGCCCCAGTGTGTATTTCTATAATGTGAGCATCGAGTTGCTACCTCTGTACAATGCACTCCGAGGCGATTTTCCTCTACATTACAAACTATGTATTGAGGAAATGTGTTTTGAAAAAATCGTTGATAACAACAGGGTTGACAAGGTTTGGGATCCGATGTAATGAGTGTTACCATTGCAATGGATACCAAACAACCCATATGCAACTAAATAAACCCTATAAAAATCTATTTCTTAAAAATATATGGGAATGAAGAAAACAAGAAAGCTATGACTTCCAACACCAAAGGTAACTGTGAAACCCTTTTATTTTTTTTTAACATGCATTAAAAATAGTATGAATCAAATAGGGAAAGATTGAAATGATTAGTAGAATGAAATCACATACCTGAAACTTTTTCTCTACATATTTGTATGTGCCCTACAGATTCCTTCCAAATTTGGCTCTTAAAAAAAATCCACCCACTTGAAAGTCTTTCGTGGTAAATCTCTCTTCCACAAATATTCCCTATAAACTATTCCAAATAAATGAAATAATGAATATGTTTTAATTTATAAACAAATACGATTTGAAAAATGAAATTCCCTCTCTTTTTTTCACTGCGTTTTTTCAGTTTGTATGTAAAAACACTTATTAAACTTATATTTAAAAAAATTAATTTGTCGTCAAATCGGTGCACCACACCAACTAGTGCGTATATATGTAAAAAAACACCAATACCGATTTTATCTACAAAATAGAAATGTAAACCTCCGCTATTAAAATTTATAGATATTTTCCTTTGTCAAGGTTCTAATGGATGTAACGGTTCGATGTGTTTCATAGTGTAGTGCACTGATGCATTCTATATATACAAATGCATCGATGTGTTAGAAAATAAATAAAAGCACCGATAAATTTTAATATCAAATTGATGCATGCATTGATGATGGTTTTGGCTCAAATGGAGGCAAAATAAGATTATAATATCAAGTGGTCAATACTTCATATTCCATCTCATTCCATATCGTTGCAAGTTTGTCAACTTCTCCCACACCATTTGAAATAAGTCCATATTTTATTTATAATTCATTTATATGATTGAATTTATATCATTTATGCACATGCATTTGAATAATTGTTCATTGAATTTTATAGGATCACTAATCAGGATAGAGTTCGGATCAACAAGATATTCCACCAGTGCAAAAATGTCGCAATCTCTTATCAGGAGAAAGATACTGCGGAAAATTGTTTGATGAAAATGAACAAACCTGTCAATTGTAACATGCCATCTTTTAGTAACCTACATCCTGGGTCAACGATATTACATCGTGAATTGGATCTCTTTTATGACACACCAGTGGTATGCGATTTTTCAAAATGTAAAGGGTTGAAGAAGAACCCTTGACTTGTCACATTGTCTCATTATATTAATGATCGACTACCCAAACTTTATGGTCTAATACCTCCCACTGTGGTCAATAATCCAATAGGTGATAGAGAAAAGACACATAGGAACACTTCCACATACTCCTTTTTTGAAAAGTCAGAAGCAAGATCAACTACATTTCGTCCTAAATTGGCCAACTTGTCTCCTTTTGTTGAGTCAACGAAGATTTATTATAATAATCCAAAGTAAATACCAAACCTGTTACAATCGAGCTTTGTATGGTGTTTGGTCATCGTCCATGCCTATGTTCTATGTTGGAACCAAATTCAGTTTTTGTGGTAATAGTTATATGATTGCCAAGTCTAAAATAGATGTTGAAAATATTGGGTTGTTTATCCTTTCACATGTATTCGTTCCTCCCAAACAATCAATGTAACTTATGCCATTTTGTGGTCCTCTTTATAGTCAGTCATTTTACTTTAATATTTTCAAATACAAACATAGAATTTCCATGTATAATATGTGCATGAATGGCTATGCTTTTGGAAACTTTAATAGGAAAAACCCATTATATATCGACAATCGTCTACGAACTCATGGGAACATCACAGGGTTCATAAATAGTTGCAAGGCCTCATTATTTAGTGGAAAATTTCCTTTAAGAAAAACTCCAATGATAAAGAGTTTTTTTATGAAAATGAAGGCATCCTAATTTGTTGTTGTGCATACAATACATAGTTTGTCTCCTGGTGATGTTTTGTTAATAAACTATAACTTTTGTAGACCACCAATCGCTTGTAAAAAATGCCTATCATTGGGTCTACCTTTAGACATCCCCTTGGGGTGTAAGAAAAAGATGTTTGAGTAATTGTATTTTTGGATTTTCAATGGAACTAATGTAAATGTATTTCTTTATTCGACATTTGTTTTATAAATTAGTTGGTTGCATGTTATGATCATTACATCAAATATGGGGACTAAGCTCCCTATAACTTCTACACATTGATTCTTGTTTATTTTATTTATTGAGTTTGCTTAATATTTTTTATATTTTTAAATATCAATATAAACCTAATTTAATTTAATATTCTTTTAACCTTAACAAATTCATTTATTTCTTCACTAATGAAATCAAATACTTACATTTCCTTATGAGGAGATTCATAATTAGAAAAATCGATAATAGCACCTATATTTCACTTGGAGGCCAAATATCCCATTTAGATGGGTCATGTGGTGGTTTTCTAGCCTTGTTCATGGCCCATGAGCCATAGAAGCTTCATTTAGAACATATTCCCACGCTGTCTTTCTTTTGCAATGGTCAATTCTCTGATACCCACCCATCATGTGAAAAACCTCTGAAGAGTGCCTAAGAGCTTCATTTAGGATCCCAAGTCCTTTTAATTCCTACCCACACCATGATAAAGTCCCCCAAATCATCCCTTGAGTTAAAAACTCCTAATGGCACTCATCTCCCACTTAGAGGCCCAAAATCCTATTTATAATGCTTAAGTGGTGGTTCAAGGCCTTGTTCATAACCCATAAGACTTAGAAGGTTCACATAGGACATAATATCCTTGTTTTCCTCATTGGACCATGGTTAAGGGCTTGAGATCCATACCTGGTGTACAAAACCTTTATGATGACACTAGTATCCCACTCAAAGACCATATATTCACTCTATAGGGCATATATGGCAATTCAAGGTTTCATTAGGGAGTAAAACTTTCATAGAGAAGCATTTTTAAGGGAGTAATCCCATTATTAGATGTGGCATTTAATTTAAAATGGTTTCATAACAAATTACAACCTTCAAAAGTGTATCCTATTTGTCAAAAGATTATATTTTTATTCTTTTAAAAACCAAAAAAAACATCTTTATAGACACACCAAAAGTGTATAACAACAAAGTTGTAGATCACTTCAAGATCTTTGCAATTATCTAAAGAGAAAAAAAAAATGGATGTTGAGAAAAAAAAGTTGTGAGAAAATTTCAAATATTTTTTTTTCATTTCAAAAGATTTATTTTTATATTATTTTGAAAACAAGAAAATACATATTAAGAAACATAGAAACACAATAACAAAAAAGTTGTATATTTTTTCAATAGTTCTTTCCAAGTATGTAAATAATGCCAAAAATGGATGTTCGGATAAAATATTATAGACAAATTAATAAATTAGTCTGATACATTTTAGGGGTGGAAATTTCTTATATAATTTATATATTTTTATGTTAAAAATAATGTGTTACCATTATTAATACATGTACATTTATGAATTGCACGCATGTTAATTTTTAATTCTTGTTTGACAAACTTCATATTAGTATTAATGGTAGTTCAAAAGGTATTAAGGGTATTTTAAAAGGAACACGTGAACATTTTGAATAACATGTACATTTCATGCGAGAGCATGTTCCCAAATTTTCAGTTGCCAAGTTTTTAACCATCAACTTCATGCAGGATCCCTTTTGTTTGTTCCATAAACCACTTTGTGATGTTTTCATAAGTTAAAATTGACTATTGCAAGGTAACAAAACAAAGGTGCCAACATGATTGTTCGAGAAGGAATGCCAACATCATATGGCATGGAAGGTTGTTTTAGAGATCACGAGCCACGCATAGGATCCCAAACAACCCTACATGCCATCTAAAGGGAATATTTGGTGAATGGGTATAATAATAGTGATGATATAAAAAAAATTCTCCATAAAAGGGTATTAGGGACCCTAGACATGGCATGAGGAGGAACACCAATATAGGGCCTAAAATATAATTTAATGTCTCATGGGCCCTAAATATGGTCCCAAACCCACATAGGCCCTGTAAAGGGAACATGTATCCCATGGATATGATATGTGCACCATTATGAGTTTTTCCACATCAATGATGAGTTTGAAGGCCCTAGTCATGGTTGGAGGATAAAAACAAATGTCTTAGGGCATGAAGCAAGATTTTAGAATTCATGGGCCATCATTCAATGGGTTTGAAACCATCACAGAGACATGTATAATGAACCTTATCCATATAAGCCTTGCACACTAGGGATTGTATTAAGGCTTAATATGGACCACATGTGAAAAATAATGTATTTTCCCTTAAATGATGCTTTAGGGATTATTCATGATGCAAAGGGTCATATAATATCAAATAGATTCACGAATATGGAAAACACCACTTAGTTAAGGATCTCTTAGGATTAATTATGGAGGATAGATGATAGTAATATATAGTTATTTGATAAGACATATCTATTAATAATATGATTTTCATTACATGATTACAAAAAACATGAGAATGGATATTAGTAATTGTAGAATTTACATAGAACACTAATGTCATAGGATGCATGCACATTATGTAATATCATATCATTAGGAGGGAAAATATCATATGTCCATGCTATCTAATGAGTTTATGTCAAATTTTATTTTGTCCTAAAAATCTTGGTGGTGGTTGGGACTGCAAAACCAATTAATTAAATTAATCATTTCAAAATCATTTGTCATTGTGTTTCTTTTTGACAATATTTTTAAATAGTTTACATACTCATCTTTGATGAAATTGCATGCATTTATAAATATATTTTAATGGATTCAAAATATATATTTTTATATAAATGTTATTATTTGATGAATTACATGCATTTATAGATATATTTTTATTAATTCCAAATATATATGCATTTTTAAATTATGATACATGTTACACAAAAAAATATTAAAATAATAGGAAACAATGATAATGATATATATATATATATATATATATATATATATATCATTATCATTGTTTCCTATTATTTTAATATTTTTTTGTGT